>CM017561.1:49011894-49204282 GCA_007844125.1 Sinonovacula constricta
CTTAATACTTACTTGTGTGGTCTTATTAATTCTACTAGAAAAAAGAAAGTCCCATCAAGAAAAAAAAATGCATTTTATTGATAAACAAAGTATAACAGAAATTTTGTGCAATTGATTTTCACTGATTGACAGCCATAACTTTAAAAGCTAGTCTGAACTGCTTATTATACAAGTGTATGATGGTATGTTAATATGATAGGAAAGTGATTTTGAGCGTTTAAACCATATTTATTTCCATTGCATCGTCTGCTGTCTAAAGCACTTATCAGTTACTACGACAGTCAGTAGGACAGATCTGTGTTGTACATCTCCAGAATGTGAAACTCACTTAAAATATCTTTGTGTTGCACAAAGTTTTGATAATTCTCTTCACAACAGATTTTTCTTCTTACAAATTCAATTTAATTAAACATCTCAGGAAAATATTACACACCCAAATATTCATCCTCATGGAAGAAAGCCTTTTTCATTTGAAGGAAAGAAAAAAATTACATGGATAAATTAGACTTTAGAATAACACAGGTTAGAATAACACAGGTTAGAATAACACAGGTTAGAATAACACAGGTTAAATCTGAAGTCATAAATGACCTTTTTTGGGGAACTGATACATCGTAAGCCATGTACAAACATTTATTAAAAAATGTCTTTGTATGGCTTTGGCAAAAAGTGTAGATCCAGATCAGGCAACTGACTGCTGGGAGCTCTCTCATCAAAATCAGCAATATTTGCTCATGAGCCTTTAGCAGTATGTATTTTACCGGATCTGGTAGCGCAATTGGTAGAGCGTTGGCTCAAAGTACAGGAGGCCCTGGGTTCGATCCCAGGTCGCGACATACCATAGTCGTTAAAAATGTTATAGTGGTATAGCTCCCTTGCTAAAGCTCAAGCAAATATAAGAGTAGTTCTTCAACTGGTTGGCCCGGTGTCAGGATAATGTGACTAGGTGGGTTTCATGCCAAGTGTTCACGGCATGCTATACACAGTGAAGGCAGGGTTATATCTGCTTCAAGTAGACACCATCTCCAGATAACTGAAGTGCAGTAGGTGGGGCGATAAACCCAACAAATAGAGTAGTCTGAGGCACTCTTATTTATTGAGGATACAGTGGAAATGGAAAAACCCAGTTCTAAAGAGGAGTAAAATGAATGATTATGCGACAATCAAAGTTTAGACTGAAATATTTTAACAAACTCGGTCATAAAAATTAGGTAAACAAGGAATTTTAAAAGATATTAAGTTATGCCAAAAACAACTTTTTCATTTAACCTTCATGTTTAAGTTATTAGATTGTTTATGTAAACCAAATGGTTTCTATTGTGACCATTTCTATGCCAGGGTTCTCAAAGTTCTATCAATTTTCTTGAAGTGGATCTTTGTTGAATGTATTTACGTATTTAACTACATCATACTGTTTTGTGAACAAGCCAAATTCCACTTTGTTGGATAGAAAATAGAACATGCTTTATCATGGTGATGTGGTAGTATTCAGAGACAGCCTTGATGGTAGAAGGTTTTGCATAAATGCTTTATTTACTGTCATCAATTTAGTATCGTTTACACTCAACTACATTGTGGTAACTGATATATGATGCAGTGTATGTTTACCCTAGCCTGCCAGTACAAGGCTCCTAGTATTACAATGTACGCTTACCTATATGTGTCATTGTCATGCGTGTTGATTCATCAATTAGCAAAACGTAATTATTTATTACCTACATCTGCATCAAAGGTAACAAGTCCTACAGCCATTGACACACGCGTAAATTGTGCAGATCTGGCTCGGACAGCACCCAGTTTGCCTGGGCTGATTTGAATTAACACTGTTCAATCAGTTAAGGTTCATGCTTAGCAACCAAAAAGCTAATGTTTAAAATAGTTAAGTGACTGATCAATTTCTTTCGAAAAATGTATATACACCCGTAGTTCAAAATAAGTAGGATATGTTAGAGTATACATGTACAAGGATTATACTTTCATCATCATAAAAGTAATCGTAAGTAAGATGAATACAGATGAATATGACAGAAAGATTGTTAACAGGACGTTGAACCTGATATAACAAGACCTCCTTATGTAGAAGTTTTTAACCTGAAAAAACCATGCTCGTATCGTTGATTTATAGTTTTCAAGAAAGAAATTATATGGCTCATTTTTTTACATGATCAAGCATTAAAATATTACTTTTCATTTAACTTTTTTAAAATTTATGCTTTTTTAAAATTTATGTTGAATTCATGGTGTATTGTGGAATTTGATTGGTATGTGGATTGTAAATAGGGCCTGATATCACTGGTAGAGAGCGCCTTAAATAACCTTTTGACAGAAGATCTTGATGGTATTGCTGATTTACATATCCTGTCAGCATATCTTTTACACTACTGTGAAGATTGGCAATCTGGTTTTAGGACACAAAATTAACTAACGATATACACTTTTCAGACTGGTAGAATTAATGCAAAACAGCTGTTTCTTGTTCATCTTGCTAACTATCTTTTATTTCCATTTTTTTTATTTTTTTTTCCATCATCATCTCTGGTCCTAGTGTTAAATCTAACTTTTATTATTTATTTGTTTATTTTCATATTCCTTGTTTTTTATTTATTTATAGTCAATTGGTAAACAAATTTTTTTAACTTCTATTGATCCTTCTCGTCTGTCCACTTCCTGGGTAGAACCAATACTCAGGTACTGAGTACCTGGAGCATTGTTCAGTAAATAGTCTTGCTTAAGGACTAACATCACATGGTCAGTTTCGGGGTCCTTGTTTTCATTGTTGATTAATATTATAACTTCATTGTACTTAATATCAGTCACATTGCAAAAAATAATTTTCTTGGCTGATGTTAGATTTTTTTCTCAAGCTTTCAGAATATAACACTGAAGCATTTTGGACAAAAAAGGAACCGGGGCGCCCGTGGCAAAATGGTTAAAGTCGCTGACCCAGTCGGGACATGTGTGGAGATTTTTCAGCTAACCTGTGGTTCACCAATGGTTTTAACCAGACATAAGTCTGGAATCGTCCTCCACCAATAATTAGCTGGACGTTGCCAATATGACCATAATCATGTCTATGCCATGTAACAAAAATAACACAAGCAAAATGGAACCTGTAACCAATTGGTTTAGTGCAACTATTATTAAGTAATGTTGTAAAAACCCTTATCTAATTGTGACATATGTTTAAATTCAGTCAAATAGATAAATAATCCAGCTGAAAAGCATAAATCTTTTTGAGAGATCTCCATTTTTATGAATGTAGATTAAAATCAGAACTAAGCAGAATTTTTTTTTCTAAGATGAAATACACTCTACGAAGAAATGGCCTGTTGAAGAAATTACTATAAAAAAATTACCGTAATCCATTATAAAGCATTAGGAATATAGAAAGTACTTTATTTCGAGAAAACTATTGAGCTAAAGTGCTTGAATTAAAGTTCATAAAGTGCACATTTTATATCGGTTTTATTAAAATGTTATTTCTTTATAATCAGATGAGGAAGTTGATATATTAAGTATTTTGACATCTACCAAAATTATTTTACTATGAAATGTCTAGGTCCTGACTTGGTTGTCTCCTTGCAAATCATTTCATTTTGTTAAGTGTTTCCATATTATTCTGTCTTCTTTATTGATAGATATATTTTTTCAGTTTCAATATGAAAATGACAGTCATGTTTTCCTTGTCTACTATAGAGAGCTGTTTAATTTAACTTATTATCAAGTCTGTTTAACTTCGTGAGGGGCTATGTAAATCCAATTCATTGATTTTAAACACTTTTGAAGGATTAATTTAATGGGTTTATAACCTTCTTGAAATGTTGTTAACATAGCTTTTCTTTACAAGCATAACGAAAATTCAAAAAACTTGTAAGAATAAGGCCACAGTTAAAAAATGAATTAATATTTATTCAATATGTCTTTTTGTGTGATATGTTTAACATTGCTCAACATTAATATTCATTGGTATGAATGGATTTTGCTTCAATTCATATATATGGATAAGATAATTTTTAATGTTTAGTTTATATTCAGCTAAGGAATGATAACAATAGATAATCTGATGGCTCTGTTTGAAATAAAGCTCATAGAATTGAAAGAAGAAGAAAAAAAAAAATGCAGAGAGAAAGAGCAAGAAAAGTGATAAATGTTGACACTAATTTCTCAGGGCATCACCGACTAAGCTAATCAAGTTTTTAGGCTGTGTGCACTTTAAAAAGTGTGTATTTCAATGTTTAATAATATATAATAGGGAATTTCTATGCACTGAGGTCACCCGCCAGTTAAATTAAGAAATCACCGATTCTACTGTAATAGCTGGAATTCCTCATGGGGTATTTGTGAAAATATAGGATACTGGGGGTTTGAAACATAATCATTTATATAATACAATGGGGGCAACAGTGGCATAGTGGTAGTCACCAATTTGTAGCTCCTCTGTCTGCTTAGCCTCTCACAGCGTGGGTTCGAGCGAAGGACTTATTGTGGGAAGGTCTTCCACAGCTGACTTGTAGTGTGTTGGCAGTTCTACACAGACATTTACTTGGTGTCTTCCTCCACTAAATCAGTGGACTTCACTATAATGATCATTGTTTGTTGCCATGTGTCTTCAGTATTTTTTTTTTTGCCGAAATTGTCGCTGATCATCGCGGCTTTCCAATCACCAAAATGATGATTTTTCCCAAAATTCAGATATATTTTTCCAACAGATGTGGTCCACTTTTTCCCCAAAATATCTATCAACAATTTTGTATGCTTTTGACATTGAATTGTTCTTTCTGAAAAGGTTGCAGTCCAATTCCGTTATATATTTTTGTGAAAAAAAGAACACAACCACCAGGCGACTTATCATCCATAAGGTTTTTAAGTGGATTATGTTATTTCGCTAGAGATTTCTAGTGTTTTTGGTATTTGGAATGTTGTAATTTAACGATAATAAAAACCAGAAGCGATTTTGTCCGATAATCATTCACAGTACTATCGTCAGCTTAAATGTAAAATTATGCCAGTTTCCTCTTAAAATGTAACACAATTGTAAGTACTACTGCAAGAGACTAACAAAATAAAAAAACACGGGTCCACCCTAAAATCAAACAGCTACATAATTAGTAAACAATTACAAACCTTTAATTTCTCCATTTTTCCCAAGTTTCAGGTTTCTCTTGCCTTTTTTCCCCCAATTAAAAATCCATGCCTGGTAAATAAAAAAAAAATAAAAAAAAACATTGTATAAAACCCAACAAACCAGATTAAACTCAAAGAATTACAGACAGAGGGCATGAGACATATGGTAGGGTTTATGGTTTGAGAGGCTTAGGTAATGGATGCTGGATCTGAAGGTTCCAGATTTGAATCTCTTACTGGCTTGGAGTTGACATGCTTGTTACAAGTCATTCTATATTTCTTTAGTGGGTTTATCATCCCACCAACAATATTTCAGTTATCTGGAGACAGTGTCCACTTGAAGCAGATATAGTGCTGCCTTCACTGTGTATAGCAGGCCATGAACACCTGGTATGATACCACACAGTCACATTATCCTGTCGTGGAACTAGCCTTATATTTGCTTGGGTGTAAGCAAGGGAGGTGTACCACTACCATTTTTTAACGACTGGTATGTCGAGGCTTGAGATCGAACCTGGGGCCTCCCGTACCTTGAGCCATCATACTATGTTACTAAAGGGTGTGGCTGTATGTCACATAATAAATAGGTTTTCATCTCCTGGACCAAAACCGGGTATAATTAAGATGGAGGGCTGTTTATATTTTGGGGGCAAAATTTTATTCATGGTTAGAGTGAAGGTAATGGATAAGAAAGATTCAGCATAAAAACATGAGGCAATTTCCCCATACAAACTATCAGCTGAGCCATGAAATTATCACCCCATGAATGTATATCGACCCTACTTCTCTTACCTTGCTGAGCACTAATCTTAACAAATTTAGGCAAGTTATAAAGATTCAGATCTGCCAGCTCGCATGGGCTGTATATAATTAGGGTCTGCACAATTTGTTGATGTGTCTCTGTAAATAATTTTCAATTTGCATGTACAATTTAGTAAATAACAAGAATTTTGGTATAGATTATAAGTAAATCTCACACGATAAGGGATGTCATACCTTTCCACATGACTGGGTTCTATATACTGTACCACATTGTTGCTAACATTCACCCACCCTCTCCAGATTTTTTTTACACCTCGTGCTTTCATTTCCAGTCCATATTACTACCACCACCGTTACTGCCACTGCCATCATTTCTGTGAACCATGTGACCACAGGTTTCATGAAATTTATTTATGGTTTATATTACAGCTACTGAAGATTTATGTGTGTTACCTTTTGGAATTAGATACAGTCTTATGTTTTGTGTGTGATGGATAGAAGCCTTAATTCACCGCCCTTAAATTTGTGTCAAGAATGTGTTGGTACATGGGGTGGTTAGTGTGTTGTTGTGCTGTATGAAGGTGAAAAGAAAAGTGAAAAGAGGCAGAATAAGCCAACTTTATGTAAAGGATTTGTTTTTCTGTTGAATGGAAATTTAAAATGAAGTGGAATAATTCAGAATGTTTATTTTTATAATACATAGCAAAATGCAAGTGAATAAACCTTGGATTTGAAGTGAAATGGAATTAATTAATTTGTCTCAAAAAGAATGTTGGTTAAATAAAATATATTGTAGAAAATTGCTTTTTTGTAAGTATAGGATAAGATTCTGTTTTGTTTTGTATTTGCAAAGATTTATTCAGATTTTTAAAAGCAGAAAAGTATGTCAACTTGATTGATGTCTTTCTTTAAATTAGTCTTAGACTACTACTAGAGCTTGCAATAAACAACTTTAATTATTTTACTTATACCTTGCTTAGCTTAAAATGATAAGGCTTAGGCAAATAGTGTAGATCCTGATCAACTAGCTCTGGCTAGGAGCTCCCTGTTTAGGAGCTTCCCTAATTGATTATTAGTCTATAGTTACATTTTTAATTACGGATACAACCGGACCTGGTAGCGCAATTGGTAGAGCATCGGCTCCAGGTACGGGAGGTCCCGGGTTCGATTACAGGCCTTGACATACTAAAGTCATAAAAGTGGTAGTTGTATACCTCCCTTGCAAACGCTTAAGCAAATATAAGGGTAGTTCCACGACAAGATGGCCTGGTGTCAGGATAATGTGACTGGGTGTGGTATCATGTCTGGTGTTCATGGCATGCTACACACAGTAAAGGCAGCACTATATCTGCTTCAGGTGGACACCATCTCTAGATAACTGAAATACTGTTGGTGGAATGATATAAACCCATTAAACAAGCAAACAATTACGGATACAGGAAGTTGTTACCAAGCTGCAAATAAAATGAAATTAAGTTTGGGGTATAAATGAATGTAGCACCGATTAGGTTTACTGTGGTAGGTCAGTTAAAGCTTCATACACCTTCTGGTATGTTATCGATACATGTTTTATTGATTAGGTTACCTGAAGTTGGGTTGAACTGATGTAAAATGCTGGGCGTTGATCCATACTGAACAATTTTCCTTTTATTGCCTATTTAAGCAATATATATTGCATTTGAAACTAAATCAGGACGATCGGTATACGTTTTATATGCATCACATATTGATGGATTATTGCAATGTAATATATGTAAGGTATCGCCTTTGAAATTAAATCAGGAATACCAGTAAATGTGTATGTTTTATATGCATCATAAATATTTAAGGTTGATTGCAGCATTATATTTGATTTATGATGTTATTGAATTTAAAACCATTAATAAAAGATAAATAAAAATGTAAATAACTAAGGAAGTGTTTAACTGTTGTATTGGTTTTATACAAATATTGATAATTGATATTGTTACAACTCTTTTTCTATTGTGACCTGTCTTCACGAAATAAAAATTGATTTTTAATTTGTCTGAAAAGCATAAATCTTTAGCTGGATTCACTATTTGTACGCATTTAGATGTAAAGTCAGTAGTAATTAGTAAATAAAAATTAATTTCCAAGGTGAAAAGCATTTAATGAAGAAATGTCCTTTAAAGATGTGATAAAACAAAAATACAAGCATCATCCATCATAAGGCATTATGTAGTTTGTACATCACATTACCTTGCACAAATTGTAGAGCTTAAGTGCCTGTATTTAGGTCACAAAGTACACCTTTAATTTTGTTTTAATTAAACACTTAAATAATCAATTAAAGTGTCATATTTTATGTTATGAAACAGTGATTTTGGATAAAAGCTCATATTGTGAAGACTGACACAATTAGGAATAAACTGAGGTGTCAGTATTGAATAATCCAAACAGTTCCTTCAATGGGAAGATACAAACTTTAATATGTGCATTTTTTAAATGGACTTGTTATGGAGGAACATACTCAGTGAGGACTTTTTGTTCTTCAATCTTGAGCTGTGAAAAAGGATTTAAGAGTGTGAATAGAGTGGGGGCTGGGTTAACCCAATCTGTATATTAACAGATACACATAAAATGCTCATAAATATAAAATGCAACATTCCAGAGTGACATGTGTGAAATTGTTTATAGAACAATGATATAAACTGACTTTTGTGTTGACATAGTAAATTAAAAAAAAAAAAAGACTTGTATCACATAAAAGTATACTAAGTAGGAGTGGTGAGGAATTATATGCCATCAAAGTGATTGACAGTGTTGTGCTTCAAAAAAAAAAAGGATTTATTCTCCAGTGCTAGGTGTGTGATAGTGTGATAACGCTTACAATGGTGTTCCGCTTTTTTCCAGTCCATGATGAAAGACGTGGCACCACATTGGTGGATCTGCATAAGTTGGAGGGAAGTGGACTGGGACTTATCATTGCAGGTAAGATAGTGTTGATGATGTTTTATGTCACAAATGATACCTCTAGTGATTCCCTTGACCACGGGATGGTCTGATGACATGTCGCCCATCAGTACCACTTGGGTAGCCCTCAGCTGACTAAGCATTAATTGACAGGTTTAGGCCAATAAGTGTAGATACATATCAGCCAGATAAGAGAAATTGGAACTTTCTGAGCAGAATCTGCTCTTTTTGCTTGAGAGCTCAAGCAAAATGTATTATTACCAGGGGCGTGCCTAGGCGACCTTTGAGTATACGCACTATTCCTGGGGGGAGGGGGATGGGGGGGGGGTTCAGGGGCATTCCCCCGCCCCCAGATTCTTTTTCCTTAGAACGCCGTAGATGCATTCTGGGGAGAAACTCTGTCACAGTACAACGAGCAGGAAGGGACAGAAATACGTCAGGTAGGATTGCAAAAGTATTTGTAGAATTTGGAAAAGGGTTAAAGAACTCTAATTTAAAAAATGAAACAGCTAACAACAAGTGCCAAACACAGGTTATGTACGATTTTTATTTGCTTTTTGACGTTTTTATTTTTTCAATTTTTGGAAGCAACTGTACGATCGTGCGTAAGTGCATAAGCCCAGGCACGCCCCTGATTACCTCTGCATTATAATGTAGTTTTTATCAAATATACTAAAATGGATGCCCGTGGCATATTGGTGGAGTTGCTAATTTGTTACTCCTCTGACTGCTTAGCCTCTCACCATGTACGTTTGAGTCCTGATTGGATCAGAGCACTTAATATGGGAAGGTCTTCCAGAAGACTTCTATGGTTCTACCCGGACAATTGTCTAGGGTTTTGCTCCACCAGATAGCTGGACATCTGGTAAAATTGCTGGTTGGGTTTGCTTATTGCATGGTACCTGGCAAGGTTTGAGATTACTTAAAGTTAATGGCACGGGAGAATATTTTTTCAATATACTGGACATCAATCACTGGACAGCTTTTGCATGGATAAGATAGTGTCTGTATGACTTGTTTACTTTAATAATCACCCAATATTAACCAGAAAGGAACCTTATTGACGTCAGCAAGCACCTGGAATGGCACTGCCTGATGTACAGTTATTGGTTAAGGTTCAAGCCATGATTGCACAAGTACTCTTAAACTCATTTTGTTAGACAGCAGCTGCATAGCTTCCATGTACTTGATACCTTTTCCAATCATTTGCAGTTGCAGCCATGTTGGTTTCAAATTACTTACAATTTACCGCTGGCAATAGCTGGTCAAACCAAAGTCTTTAAAGTAGGTAGTAGTGGCTTCCCTCCTAACGCTCCGGGCTATGGAGACAGCATTATGCCGGACTCGTCTGTGTCACTATAATGAACCGGCCAGGTTCACCTCATAAGTGCCCCTGTGCTATAATGATAGAAATGTCGCTGCACAGTATTGGAAAAAATGCCGGCAAATCCCAAATCCCTTACAATTTACACAATTTGGATGTAAGTCTATAATGAGTTTTTCTTTAGTTCATAGCCCCTTATCTCTGTTTTCTTTCAAACATCACTTTCAGGGTATCCTATCACTTTAAATCCCAAGTAGGTGTTCTACTTAAATATAACTTAGCTTTGTTTATTTATTTATTAATTCTGCATTTATTAAAAGTTGTAAAATCTTTGTAAGCTCTTGTTGCAAGCGTAAATCATTTCACTTATCTTTTTTATCCCTTCTGATGGTTGTTTTGTTGATCTTTTGATCTTAATCTATAAAGCAAGGTTAAATTTCTATTTTCAAGAGCTTTAACCCTTTAAAAATGGCAGGGATTAAGCCTTGTTCAGAATGAGGCAAACTCTTCTGTGTCAACTGTTTGTTCGAATGGCAGTTTATTATTTCGAGTATGTTTGGATACTCAGGTCTTTTCCTACATGCTTTAAGTCTGTTTAAAACTTCATCTGTTCTCTTTGATGTTGATACAGAAATGTTTCTAAAACTCCTTAATTAAGTAATGCAAATGAGTGGATTTCTTCATACTTTATTGATAGATTTTAACTTTATATAAGGGCATCCTGCTGGTATGCGTTTAGCATGATTAATTTTACATTATTTACATATCGTAAAGAAGATTGCTGCATAAAAGCTTTTTAAGCTATTGCAGAAACAAGAGGGTTACATGTTGCAATAAATAATTCAGCTGAAAATAGAAATTGTTCCTTTTAGCTTATACTCAATGTGTTTAATCTGGAGATGGTGTCCACTTGAAGCAGATATAGCGCCACTCAAAAATGCCGTTTACACCTGGCATGATACCTTACCAAGTCGCCTCTTACTGCAACCGGGCAAACCAGTCATGGAACTAGCTTCATTTCTGCTTGACTTGTGTCTTAACACTACCATTTTTTTAATGACTACAGTATGTCGTGACCCAGAATCGAACCCGGGGCCTCTGGTAGCTTTTATTTCTAGTACAATATATACATATTCATATATATAAACACATGTCATTCATTTTTTTTTAACCTCTAATTGTCCAACACTGAAAACAATAATACATGTTGTTACAAACTTTTGCTTACATCAACATGCAAAAGTTGGGTTGATTCACTAAAGAAAGGAAAAATAACAATAACCATATTGCTAGCGACTTGTCAGCAAATGGTATAGAACATGATCTGTCATTTCCTGAAAGAAATGGACTGATCTTGATATGCACATTTTGCCTATATCAGGCGAAGAAGAAAACCAGAAAACCAACGGATAGCATTGATGAAGTCAAACTTCCCTCCCTGTATTGAAAAATAATCTTGTGTCATCTAATAAATAATTCACTGGCTTTGGGATACAAGAGGGTCTTGATTATGTAAACCACCTCAGGGCTTAAGTCTGAAATACTTTCTTGGGCTTAGATATATCCTAGAAAGAAATTATTCTAGTGTTGATAAGTCCTTGTAGGTAATGAAAGTCTTTAACCCTTTACTTGCTGCAAACATCACTCACCCCCTTGAAATAAAACCTACTAAACCCTAATGGTGTTTCTAGCAAGTAGATGGTTAACTTGTAATCTGCAAGTACCTCATGGCTTAGTGTTGAACACATACTGCATAAAAAAGTTCCTGCATGATGAAGCATTCCAGTTTAAGTTAACATTTTCACTCATGCATGTGCCATTTTACACCTTTGTAAAGCAATCACAATATCACAATTATTGGTCTTATCTTTAGTAGAATCTGCATTACTTAGGGTTTATTTGTTGACTGGTTTGACTATGGTTTCACTATAAACGAAACATACATGCATTAGAAATACTTGCATTAGAAACTGATTTAAAAAAAAAATAAGAATAAGTAAAGCTTCAAAATTATGTATTATGAATGAAAGGGTTAAATATATTGGTGGTTCTACCCAGCTCAAGTTCCAATTTACACAAAATAGATTTAGTTTCCTTGGTTTACCTAAAAAGATTCTGCAAAATGCTGTTTATTGGTATCCTACATCTATGTAAAAAGTGGAGCATAATAACACACATCATTACAAACATGTACTTTCTATCGGTGCCATGCTGCACAATTAGCTAATTTTAAAGTAAAAAACAATGTGTGGTCATTTGCTTTTTAAGATCACATTATATCGTCATTTGGGTCATTCACTCTTGTTTGTGTTTTTAGCAGAAATCAACACCCTGCTTTAAAAAGTATGAAAATTTAAAGTGATTTCTTTACACTTTGTACTGCTTACAATGAAAGTAGTGGTCATAATCATTATTATTTAAAGCATGAGTTTATTCACAAAATTAATGTCCAAATTCCCTCATACAGGGTTACGGTTTTGAATTTGATATAAACTATTAGATACCACATTTAAAATAATATGATAGAGTGTGTATTGTTACATGTTCACAGTGCTGTTACAGTGAAGATGTCTCATTTCACAAGATGGAAAAATTCTTGTGAAACAAAAACCTCAAGTTGACAGCTTAAATGCAAAACAATAAAAAAAAAAAGGCATTTACAATGAAATTTAATTTGAACGTAGTGATACTTAGTGAAATTATTCACAGTTGCCATCTTAATTTTATCCATTTAAGGTCTTCTGCCAGTTGGGGAAATTATATTGCCAAAAAAAAAAAAAAAAAAAAAGAAAGAAAAAAACTAACAAAAGACCTTGCACCACCATGATTGCTGCTTTGAGTTCAGTAATATGTAATGCCTGATGAACTTTTTAACTTCATAAACATTGGTCTTGGGATAAGTTTTCTCGATCAAAAATTCCTCTGTATCTTTTTTATCTTTATAGTTTTGAATGAAAATGGTAATTGTTGATTGTACAAATAAAGATTTATTTTATCACTGGAAGAATTTTTTGAGCTGACGAAAAGTGATGACAAGCAGGTAGACAGGACCTAAATAGCTATCAAATATGACATGTGGTGGCTGAAATCTTGCACAAGGTGTAGGAACAGACATAAAATGACAAAATGAATGTACATTTCTCTCACAAAATTGCCTACTTAAAGCAGTAAAAATAGTGTTGTTATTATATAACTGTCATGGTTTTATCTTACAGAAAAGGAGCTTATGTAGAACATTTTGTTAGAAGTGTATGTCTAGGGGCTCATTTTACAAACAGGGGATGGCAAAAAGTGCCTCCCAGTTAAAAATGTTGTCTGTAGGTAAAAGGTTTCATATTGCATGTGGTAGTGGTAGAAATTGTTCCAATGGCACAGCAAACCCATGATGTCTGCCTTTAGTAAACTGGGAAAGGCAAGCCTTTCCATAATGCAGTGACACCAGCTCCAGCCATTAGCCCCTCACCACATGGAGCACGCCTATGGTACATCTGAGAAGGGCATGCCTTCAGCAGAGCAGTCTCACCATCACCAACCATAAGCCCCTCACCACATGGAGCATGCCTATGGTACATCTGAGAAGGGAATGCCTTCAGCAGAGCCGTCTCTTCATCTCAAACCATTAGCCCCTCACCACATGGAGCATGCCTATGGTACATCTGAGAAGGGCATGCCTTCAGCAGAGCAGTCTCACCATCTCCAACCATTAGTCCCTCACCACATGGAGCATGCCTATGGTACATCTGAGAAGGGCGTGCCTTCAGCAGAGCAGTCTCACCATCTCCAACCCTAAGCCCCTCACCACATGGAGCATGCCTAGGGTACAACTGGGAAGGGCATGCCTTCAGCAGAGCAGTCGCACCATCTCCAACCATAAGCCCCTCACCACATGGAGCATGCCTATGGTACAACTGAGAAGGGCATGCCTTCAGCAGAGCAGTCTCACCATCTCCAACCATAAGCCCCTCATCACATGGAGCATGCATATGGTACAACTGAGAAGGGCATGCCATTAGCAGAGCAGTCTCACCATCTCCAACCATTAGCCCCTCACCACATGGAGTATGCCTATGGTACATCTGAGAAGGGCATGCCTTCAGCAGAGCAGTCTCACCATCTCCAACCATAAGCCCCTCACCACATGGAGTATGCCTATGGTGCAACTGAGAAGGGCATGCCTTCAGCAGAGCAGTCTCACCATCTCCAACCATGAGCCCCTCACCACATGGAGCATGCCTATGGTACAAATGAGAAGGGCATGCCTTCAGCAGAGCAGTCTCACCATCTGCAACCATAAGCCCCTCACCACATGGAGTAGCATATGGTACAACTGATAAGGGCATGCCTTCAGCAGAGCTGTCTCACCATCTCCAACCATTAGTCCCTCACACCATGGAGCATGCCTATGGTACAACTGAGAAGAGCCTGCCTTCAGCAGAACAGTCTCACCATCTCCAACCATAAGCCCCTCACCACATGGAGCATGCCTATGGTACAACTGAGAAGGGCATGCCTTCAGCAGAGCAGTCTCACCATCTCCAACCATAAGCCCCTCACCACATGGAGCATGCCTATGGTACAACTGAGAAGGGCATGCCTTCAGCAGAGCAGTCTCACCATTTCCAACCATAATCCCCTCATCACATGGAGCATGCCTATGGTACAACTGAGAAGGGCATGCCTTCAGCAGAGCAGTCGCACCATCTCCAACCATAAGCCCCTCACCACATGGAGCATGCCTATGGTACAACTGAGAAGGGCATGCCTTCAGCAGAGCAGTCTCACCATCTCCAACCATAAGCCCCTCACCACATGGAGCATGCATATGGTACAACTGAGAAGGGCATGCCATTAGCAGAGCAGTCTCACCATCTCCAACCATTAGCCCCTCACCACATGGAGTATGCCTATGGTACAACTGAGAAGGGCATGCCTTCAGCAGAGCAGTCTCACCATTTCCAACCATAATCCCCTCATCACATGGAGCATGCCTATGGTACAACTGAGAAGGGCATGCCTTCAGCAGAGCAGTCTCACCATCTCCAACCATAAGCCCCTCACCACATGGAGCATGCCTATGGTACAACTGAGAAGGGCATGCCTTCAGCAGAGCAGTCTCACCATTTCCAACCATAAGCCCCTCACCACATGGAACATGCCTTTGGTACAACTGAGAAGGGCATGCCTTCAGCAAAGCAGTCTCACCATTTCCAACCATAATCCCCTCATCACATGGAGCATGCCTATGGTACAACTGAGAAGGGCATGCCTTCAGCAGAGCAGTCTCACCATTTCCAACCATAAACCCCTCATCACATGGAGCATGCCTATGGTACAACTGAGAAGGGCATGCCTTCAGCAGAGCAGTCTCACCATCTCCAACCATTAGCCCCTCACCACATGGAGCATGCCTATGGTACATCTGAGAAGGGCATGCCTTCAGCAGAGCAGTCTCACCATCACCAACCATTAGCCCCTCACCACATGGAGCATGCCTATGGTACAACTGAGAAGGGCATGCCTTCAGCAGAGCAGTCTCACCATCTCCAGCCATTAGTCCCTCACCACATGGAGCATGCCTATGGTACAACTGAGAAGGGCATGCCTTCAGCAAAGCAGTCTCACCATTTCCAACCATAAGCCCCTCACCACATGGAGCATGCCTATGGTACAACTGAGAAGGGCATGCCTTCAGCAGAGCAGTCTCACCATCTCCAACCATTAGCCCCTCACCACATGGAGCATGCCTATGGTACAACTGAGAAGGGCATGCCTTCAGCAGAGCAGTCTCACCATTTCCAACCATAAGCCCCTCACCACATGGAGCATGCCTATGGTACAACTGAGAAGGGCATGCCTTCAGCAGAGCAGTCTCACCATCTCAAAGCATTAGCCCCTTACCACATGGAGCATGCCTGTCGTACAATTCACTTCAATAGTTTATGGTCCCCACAATAACATGGAATTTTGTTACTATATTTGTGCAAAACCTGATGTAGTTCTTACTTGTTCCTTTAACAAAATAATCAAACAGTAATTGTTCCTTAATGTGGTGTTTACTGTTGTTATAAAGTAATGAAATTATTATTCATATAGGTTGAAAATATGCGTAGCGAACTGTAAATTCATTACCTGTTAAGCTTTATGTGTCAAAAAATTATATTTCAATTTTGCATGTTGGTATTTAAAACTTTTTCTAAAAAATAATTTTGATGAAAATCATTGTTATAGTACAATAATATTCAATTTCAGTAATTGATGTAGTCAATTTCTTTTTCATTTTTTTGGAGATATTGGTTCCCTTTATAAGAGATATTCTTTAGGATTAATCAACAATTTGCCTCAGGCACATTTATGGGTTACCAGATACATGATTATCTTAATTTTCCTCTGACAACCCAAGCATCATTACCTATGGCTGAATGCTATATTAATATACTTAGCCTGCTAAGCATAAATTTATCATGCTTATACCAGTAGTGTAGATCTAGATCAGCCAATCCTGCTGTTAGCAGTCTGATCAGGATCTGCACTATTTGCTGATTAGTGTCTATTTATTGATCTTGTTATCTATGCATTAAGCTGCCAATAGCTAAAAACTGGGTCTGTGATATTGACAAATGTAGTACCCCAAGGGTAAAACATATGGTATGGGGCACCTCACAGATATTATTGTTGCCATGTCATCAGGAGATAAATAAACATCATGAGGCAATTATAATAAGGATACAAATGGAGATTTTCTGCATGAGAAACTGCCAACATTTACCCAGAAAATTAGTTATTATTTGCTTCAGTCTCTTGGTGTCCTGTATCCATCTCTCCCCACTTGTGTCAGACTGAGCCTGTTGTGGTCAGTATTGACAAAGAAACAGTGCAGAATTCCAACATAGTTTTTTATCGTATCATCAAATGACAGAAAGTTTATTCGAAACAAAGATAACAAAATAAAAGTGAGATTTTATGTGGGTTTTTTTCAGTGTGTTTAAAAATCAAATCAAAATTATTTTACTTAATTCCAATAGTTTCTGTATTTGAATAGTTCCTTTTTTTATTTGTGAAATTTCAGCAGGCATTTAGAATTTTATTGCTTTAGTTTTGGAACTGGCTTTGATCTTGAAGTAAGGATTTAGCTTGGACTTCCACCTCTCTTGACACACTGATAGCCATATATAATGACATACAGGAGTAAGGAAGGTTTGTATTATCTGTGTTTACATTATTCTGGTTAAAATGCATCCAAACCTGACTTCACTTGTTCGTTTTGGGATGAAACTTCAAGTTATGAAATGTTTCAAAAACCTACTATTCTGTGTTGAAAGTTTTTCTGATATTAAGTTACATGATAAACATAATATGCCATATTTCCGAGAAGTCTGTCAGGATTTTGTTAAATGGAGATTGTCCCTATGGGCGAATTTGTGGAGCCCCAGGGTTTATTTTTAATCTTATATTCAGTCCTTCAAATTGTGCAATTCAGAAAACAAGTCTGGTAAATGATTAATGATAAATTCACCATTTGTTAAAAATAAAAAAGAATTCCACATTTACCAGTACATTCTTTTCAGTTTAGTGTTAAGTGATTAATGACTGCATGTATATTATGTGAAACCTATAGACTGACTTTCATTCTAGTCTAAAGCTGATTTTAATAACAGTTTTCCTATTATTCACCAAGCAGGCAAACATTTGGGCTCCTAAGTAAATGAAATGCATCAACATTTTGCTACCATGAGAGTAAAAGATGTAAATCCAATCTCTTATTGGCTAGCACAGTTAACATGTGTGTAAATTTGTGAAAAAAGTTAACCATTTTTAATAGGGTGGACACTTCTGTTATTTGTTTAATAACGAGTCATGCAAAAAACATACTGAAATAGTTCAAACATATTTTGAAACTGACTTGAACATTTTTTTAAGCATTTATGCACACAACCTAAGATATTTATAATTGAATCTTGACAGCTCTTTTTTGGGCGTTTTTGGGGAGGGAAGTCTGAGTCTGGCCTTATTGACTTTATTCCCGACATATATTTGCAAATGCTGTTAACCCGTATCAAGCTTTATTAATTTAAAATCAGTTAAAGGTATAAGGATAACAACTACATGCAAAGATAACAATAAATATTGCTAGACTCGGCAGCAAATAGTGTATATTCTAATCTGAGATCTCTCAGCTGATCTGGATGCATACCATTTGCCGAAGAGTGAACAATTCAGGCTTAGCAGTCTAAGAAACTAAGCCACTTGCAGGTATGGATCAGAGGGGCTCATGGGGCGCGGGGGGGGGGGGGGGGGGGGGGGGGGACTGCATCCCTCACCAACCAGGTAAAAGAGTAGAGTTGTGAAAACACTTATATGTACGCTTAAAAAATACGAAGCTTTTAAAGTAAATTTGGTCTGTTGACACCTTAGGTCGAAGATAAGGTCTCTTCCTGTGTTAATATCTAATATTTACTGCGATAAAGTTGAATGGATTGTGATCATCCCCCCTCCCCACCAAAATTTTATGGATCCGGCCCTGGCCACTTGTTGCCAAATGTTAAGTCAACATGCTTAGAAGGGTTGTCAGATGACTTGAAAGGCTGTTGAAGTGGAATAGTGTATGTGTAAGGTGTAAGAGTTGTTTGCTTAATGATTCTGTTGTATAATGAGCTAATTAATTTTATTAATAGGTGGGCGAAGTCAACTATTTCTTTGTTGATTTGAGCCACTTAATTTGGATTACTTTAAAAGTACTTTGCTTTGTGGAAGTTTTGGTTAATTTTTATGCACTGGTTCCTCTATGACAAACAAAAAAAAAATATTTTTATTATACTTTATATCATGGGGTGCCGTTGACCGAGCGGTTAGCTTCAAACTCCTCAGCCCTTGACCACGTGGGTTTGAGTCCCCGTTGGGGTGGGAACTTTCATGTGGGAAGGTTTTCCAGCTAACCTGCGGTGTGCTGGTTTTTCTATCCAGTCCTAAGTCAGATTTCTTCCTCCACCAATAATTAGCTGACCGTTGCCAATATCACCATAATTGTTTCGGTGTGATGTAACAAAAAACAAACAACAAATTTGATGATATCCTCTTTAAGCTTTACAGACTTTGGTATAATTTTACTGTCCTTGTTACTAATCAGAATTGCTGAGACACCAAGAATTGTTGATCTAAATGAGACATTGTGCTGATATAGATAGTTTCCACATTAGTGAAAATCCCTTATCTTGGCAGCCATCTTTGATGGTAACTTCAAGGGATTTTCATATGAATTGTATAGAAGGGTGAATTTTCTTTTCTTATAATTTCTTCATTTGTGGTCCAAAAATAAAAAGCTTTACACCATTGGAAAGCTCTTGAAATTCATATTTTTAGAATACAATATTTTTACAATTGATAAATGCACACAGAATTAATACACAGAAATAAATAAAACTATTGGCTAATACTTCAAACAAAATGAACAGTGTATCATTTTCGGTTGAATTTCTTTAACCTTTTAAACTATCAAAATATAGTTTTGATATTTAAAATACTTTATTAAAGCTGCTTAATTTGATATACAATTCAGTAAAATAGACTGAAAAATAAAAACACAGTGAGTTTAATACAGCACATGTTTCACGATTTTGGCCTGCATTAGCTTCTGCCCACAAAGATGGCTGCCTTAAACTGTCTTATCAGTGTCGATGACATCACATGGAAACTATCTATTATTATGCCATGAAGGGCGGCACATAGCAGTTTGCACTTTCCATCCATGCATCTGTCTGTACCTAGGTATGTACTGTCCGTATGCAGGTGGGTACTGTCTGTACCTAGGTACATACTGTCTGTACATAGGTACATATGTTCCATTGAACATACATTAATACACCTAGAGATGTATCACACAAAATTTGCATGTTACTATGAAACCGTTAAGGTCAAGGTCATACACAGGGTCAAATTCAACTTGAAGGTAATTCTATTTTGGGTGAATAGGTCCATTTCAATGACATTTTTTGTTCACAAATAAAATGATTTAATCTATAAAAAATTTAAAAGCTAAAACCATTCAACCTTCCTTTAAAACTTTACAATAAGTACATGCACAATATTAAAATCCAACTCTTCTGCTTGACTGAAACTTTTTAAATACCTTAAATACCAAATAATGAAATGACCAATCAAAACTACCCACATTGAAAAACTATCACTGTTTAATGTAATTCTTAATGCTATTGCTTTAAACAAAACTTTTTTTTGCACCCTCCCTCTTCTCATTAAATTCTCATCTAAGGCACTTTGTTTCTCTTTTACCATTCATGTACTGTAACTTAATCTGTCTTATGTCAAACTGCAGATGAAGTTTCCCTTTCTTGTATCATACAACAGATGTATTTTCCCCTGTCATGTGTGGTACTACAAATGTATTTTCCCCTGTCATATGTGGTAGTACAAATGTATTTTCCCCTGTCATGTGTGGTACTACAAATGTATGTTTCCCTATCTTGTGTGGTACTACAGATGTATGTTTCCCTGTCTTGTGTCATACTACAGATGTATGTTTCCCTGTTTTGTGTGGTACTACCGATGTATGTTTTCATATCTTGTTTCATACTACCGATGTATGTTCCCATATCTTGTGTCATACTACAGATGTATTTTTTCTTTTCTTGTGTGGTACTACAGATGTATGTTTCCCTGTCTTGTGTGGTACTACAGTTGTATCTTTCCTAGTCTTGTGTGGTACTACAATTGTATGTTTCCATGTCTTGTGTGGTACTACAGATATATGTGTCCATGTCTTGTGTGGTACTACAGTTGTATGTTTCCATGTCTTGTGTGGTACTACAGTTGTATGTGTCCATGTCTTGTGTGGTACTACAGTTGTATGTTTCCATGTCTTGTGTGGTACTACAGTTGTATGTGTCCATGTCTTGTGTGGTACTACAGTTGTATGTTTCCATGTCTTGTGTGGTACTACAGATGTATGTTTCCATGTCTTGTGTCATACTCGTGTTGGGAAATCAGTATCAAATCATAATCGATCATCAGTTGGAATCGGTTGCCACTTCCTATGCGATTTCACTGATTATAATCGGCCTAATAATCATACTACAGATACATTTTTCATGTTTCATGTCAAACTGCAGATGCATGTTTCCCTTTTGACTAATTTCCTATGTTCTGCTCATGTGAGGTTGAAGTATGTCTACATAAGTACAAACTTGAATAAACCTCAGGTTATCAAGTCCTCACATCTAAGTAGAGCAATATAAAAAGGAGCCTGCTTAGTGCTAACTGATCAGGCTGGGGCAAATAGTGTTCCACTTGAAGCTTTTTCTCCGCTATGTCTTGCTAGGTATCTGGCAATATGGCTGTAACATTTGCTGGAGTTGTAAGCGAATATCATAATCCTGATGATAATTGTAGGTTATTTAGAAATGTAGAGTGTTGAGGGTTAATACCACCATCAACATTATGCCTGTAATGGTATGATGTATAGGCTGTTGACACATATATAATTCTTGTCTCACTTGTCTGCTTAAAATATACAATGATACAAGCATGCATTCAGCATGAGTATTCTTCAGTTGCTTATCTTGATGTGTTTTTAACTTATTTCACTGCTGCTGGTATCCACACAAGGCTATGAAAGTATTTCTGAAATCTCAAACCCAAGGTCACAGTTTTCTCTATATAGGTACACCAGACTGACAGGTGTTGGTCGTTGGCAAGTTTCTATTGGCGACAAAGCCACAATGTTTTGGTTATAAAAATATACAAATTTTGCCTTTCTGTGCCATGCCATGATCATTTGCATTTGACATGATACAAACCCATTAAAGGTGGAATCTGAAAGTTTTGACCAAAATTTCTTTTCTCCTATAACCATCCTTCAGTCATTTTTACATGAAAAGGTCCAAGATCTGTGTGACCAGTCAAGCATAAATCACCATGTGGCATTGCAAACAGGTAGTTCCTATTTTAGCCATGCTGCAGTGATAGCTATTTTTGAACTTAGAAAACCATGTGACCTCTTACTTTTGAGATCATTTATAGTCATCCGGGCAATCCGCTCTGATGTCAGTATCTATTTTTAGCAGAGACCCCTATTAAGCTTTTTATACATTTCGAAAGAATACATATTCAGAGTGATTTTTTTTTCTTTTTCTCGATTAGTTCTATCTTACAATTCAGTTAGTGTTCAAAATCATATTTAGTGTTCAAAATCATATTTATTAAGAGTAAAGTATGGGTTTATTTAAAAATATTGCCAAAATTACCCAAAGCAGTGGTTTGATATTAGTATATGTATTTCAATCTGATTAAAATCATGTCCTGAAAACTGTTCTGCTATCAGGATCTGATGACAAGTCAATAAAACCTTTCCAACCAGATTGTCGACCACAAAATCACAAAAGTAAATTATGAACCGAAGCGTTCCAAACGTTTCACTTAAATGGCTGAGCCCATTTACAAAGTAATGTAAACATGGACACTCCGCACAAGACTTATTTTACTTAAGACAGGTGCATTGTATGCAGTATCCCATTTGTTTCAACATCAGTAATGTCTTTAGGTCAAAAGTTAACTAATTCCTAATTTTGTCAAAGACTTTTCCACTGCATCATCATTTTAAAACATTGGTGCATCTTGACCAAGGATCATCTTGCATCTTGAAGCTTTAGCTCTAGTACACTCAAAGGATATTTTAATGATTAAATTGAAATTGTTTCTCAAATGGAGATGCCCTCCTAGTTGGTTTTACTCACAGAGAATCATAAACAAAAGCATAATCTTTTTGTTAAGATGTATCTATGCAAAAGTTTATTGTCCATATAAATACACAGTATTTTAAACTTCTTTAAGGTACTCAACCAAATTCTTTATATTAAATATTAACCCAAAGTCATTTCACTAAATGAAAATAAGATGATTTTTATTGTACTTTGTCTATAGATCTACATTAAGAATGAAATTCTACTTTAAATATGACAGCGACACAATTATTTGTCAGTTATTATGTCCCTGACAAAGAAGACATATAGAAGAAGAGGGGGTTTCATATTGTTTTGTAGCTATTTTATTATTTCTAAAACACAGACAATTTTAAACTATTATGAAGAAGCTTTAATTTGCAAAAACTATTTTCAAGGGACATTACCAGGACACATGTTACAGTAAGCATTGAATAATGCTGTTAGAGTTCCTTCCCCTGACAGTTTAATTTGTTCTTAATTTTTGTGTTGGTTAATCAACCCACCAGCAATGGATCGGTTACCTGTTACATAGAGAAGATATCCATTTGAAGCAGATACAGTGCTGCCTTCATTTTGTATAGCATTCTTTAAATACCTGCCATGATAACACATCTGACACCAGGCTGACCCTATATTTGCATGAGCACCACAACCATTCTTAGCATCTTTGCAATGCTGTGGCCTGGGTTTAAATGGGGCCTTACTTGCTGGTACCTGGTTTTTGTACTATTAATTACACAATAAATCACTTTTCAGATAGTCAGTTGATTTGATTAGGCTTGAAATAGTTATAAGGGTAGAATGACCAGTACAAGCTCCCTAGAACTTTGTTACATTGTTTTTCATTTGTAACTGTTTGGTTTACTTTCAGGTGGACTGGATAAGGGAGTCAGGCCACATATATCAAACCTCCGTCCTGGGGGAATAGCAGCAAGGTACGCAGAAATAAAAACTAGTTTGAATTTTTTTTAGATTTGTACCATGCATATAAAAGACATAGCCTTTGCTAGATTCAGACCTTCTGACAAGTTTTTCCTTTTGCAGATTTTATCCACCTGGCTTGTGGCGTGTTAGTAAACCCAAGTACAGGCATGTACTAATGGTACTTAGATGCAGCATAAAACTATACATTTACTTATATGATACATTTACTTATATGAGAGTTAATCTCTTTGCCAAATTCATTTCTGGGTTGGCTTGTCATTAAAGCCCCAGTGCAGGATAGAAAAACGTCAGCACAGAACTTGACCATGAATCACCTTTTCACTTCCGTTTAAGTAGTTTTATTGCATAGCGCCACTGTGGCTGTTTAAGCCTTTGATTTTTTGCTGTAAAGGCTAAACCCCAAAAGAAATCATTGCCTGTCAATGAACACCTGTCCAGACTTGTGCTAATTGTTGTACAACATCAGCCTAACCTTTCATGTGATGTATGTAACAATTATTTGAGACCTTCTGATGTACTGGCCCATCTATTAAAACATTGTAAAGGCATGTGCTTATTGTAGTAAATATCAACACAGAACTAGACAGTTATTCATTAGATAGAACTTCTCGTTGTTCACTTCCTTTATTGGTGTGGCATGTTTGCCAACAGCAGTAAATGCATGTGCTAATTGTGTGTGATACATCAGCACTCGGCTGGACCATCATTCAATGGTCACTTGTTCTCCTTGCGAAGTCTCTTTGAGATTTAGCCAATCATGTAAGCTCTAATACATCTTTGTGCTAATTGTAGAATGACATCAGCACAGGACTGGACCATGATTCATTTGACAGTTTACTTTGTGGAGCTTCTTTTGTGATGTTTCCTATCTTACAAAACCTAGAACAGGCATGTGTTAATTATAGTATTACATCAGCACATGTATAGTGATTCATTTGACTGACTTAATTGCTGACTTTCTCTGCTGGTGTGGTCTGTCCATAAACCCCAGCACAGGCATGTGCTAATTGCAGTTAATTATTAGCGCAGACATGTACAGTTATTCATTTCACAGTTGTCTTTCTTGCTGAATTTATTCATTTTTATTGTTACCAGTCAGTAAGCCCTTGTACAGGCATGTACTAATGGTAGTGAAACATCAGCACAGACCTGTACAGTGATTTATTTCACAGTTGTTTTCCTTTTGCCTTTCTCTTCTGGTTGTTACATGTCAGTAAAGGCTGGTACATGCATGTGCTAATTGTAGTGAAACATCAGCACAGACATGTACAGTGATTCATTTAACAGTTGTCTTTCTTTTTTACTTTCTATTCTGGTTGTTTACCTGTCTGTAAACCCCAGTACAGGCATGTGCTAATTGTAGTGAAACATCAGCACAGACCTGTACAGTGATTCATTTAACAGTTTTCTTCTTTGCTGACATCTTTCTTTTTGATTGTTACCTGTCTGTAATCCCCAGTACAGGCATGTGCTAATTGTAGTGAAACATCAGCACAGACCTGTACAGTGATTCATTTAACAGTTGTCTTTCTTTTTTACTTTCTATTCTGGTTGTTTACCTGTCTGTAAACCCCAGTACAGGCATGTGCTAATTGTAGTGAAACATCAGCACAGACCTGTACAGTGATTCATTTAACAGTTTTCTTCTTTGCTGACATCTTTCTTTTTGATTGTTACCTGTCTGTAATCCCCAGTACAGGCATGTGCTAATTGTAGTGAAACATCAGCACAGACATGTACAGTGATTGATTTGACAGTTGTCTTCCTTGCTGTCTGTCTTTACTGGTTGTTTCCTGTCTGTAAGCCCCAGTACAGGCATGTGCTAATTGTAGTGAAACATCAGCACAGACATGTACAGTGATTCATTTGACAGTTTTCTTCTTTGCTGACATCTTTCTTTTTGATTGTTACCTGTCAGTAAACCCCAGTACAGGCATGTGCTAATTGTAGTGAAACATCAGCACAGACCTGTACAGTGATTCATTTGACAGTTTTCTTCTTTGCTGACATCTTTCTTTTTGATTGTTACCTGTCAGTAAACCCCAGTACAGGCATGTGCTAATTGTAGTGAAACATCAGCACAGACATGTACAGTGATTCATTTAACAGTTTTCTTCTTTGCTGACATCTTTCTTCTGGTTGTTACCTGTCAGTAAACCCCAGTACATGCATGTGCTAATTGTAGTGAAACATCATCACAAACATGTACAGTGATTCATTTAACAGTTGTCTTTCTTTTTTACTTTCTCTTCTGGTTGTAACATGTCAATAAACCCCAGTACAGGCATGTGCTAATTGTAGTGAAACATCAGCACAGACATGTACAGTGATTGATTTGACAGTTGTCTTCCTTGCTGTCTGTCTTTACTGGTTGTTTCCTGTCTGTAAGCCTCAGTACAGGCATGTGCTAATTGTAGTGAAACATCAGCACAGACCTGTACAGTGATTCATTTGACAGTTTTCTTCCTTTTGTCTTTCTCTCCTGGTTGTTACCTCTCAGTAAGCCCCTGTACAGGCATGTGCTAATGGTAGTAAAACATAAGCACAAACATGTACAGTGATTTATTGGACAGTTGTTTCCTTTTGACTCTCTCTTCTGATTGTTGCCTGTCCATAAACCCCAGTTCAAGCATGTGCTAATTGTAGTGAAGCATCAGCACAGACATGTACAGTGATTCATTTGATAATTGTCTTCCTTTTAGCTCTCTCTTCTGGTTGTTACCTGTCCATAAACCCCAGTACAGGCATGTGCTAATTGTAGTGAAACATCAGCACAGACCTGTACAGTGATTCATTTGACAGTTTTCTTCCTTTTGTCTTTCTCTTCTGGTTGTTACCTGTCAGTAAACCCCAGTACATGCATGTGCTAATTGTAGTGAAATATCAGCCCAGACCTGTACAGTGATTCATTTGACAGTTTTCTTCTTTGCTGACATCTTTCTTTTTGATTGTTACCTGTCAGTAAACCCCAGTACAGGCATGTGCTAATTGTAATGAAACATCAGCACAGACCTGTACAGTGATTTATTTAACAGTTGTCTTTCTTTTTTACTTTCTCTTCTGGTTGTAACATGTCAATAAACCCCAGTACAGGCATGTGCTAATTGTAGTGAAACATCAGCACAGACTTGTACAGTGATTCATTTGACAGTTTTCTTCCTTTTGGCTGTCTCTTCTGGTTGTTACCTGTCAGTAAACCCCAGTACAGGCATGTGCTAATTGTAGTGAAACATCAGCACAGACCTGTACAGTGATTCATTTGACAGTTGTCTTCCTTTTGGCTCTCTCTTCTTGTTACCTGTCAATAAGCCCCTGTACATGCATGTGCTAATTGTAGTAAAACATCAGCGCAAACATGTACAGTGATTTATTTGACAGTTGTCTTCTTTGCTGACTTCTTTCTATTTTATTGTTACCTGTCAGTAAACCCCAGTACAGGCATGTGCTAATTGTAGTAAAACATCAGCACAGACCTGTACAGTGATTCATTTGACAGTTGTCTTCCTTTTGACTCTATCTCCTGGTTGTTACCTCTCAGTAAGCCCCTGTACAGGCATGTGGTAATTGTAGTGAAACATCAGCACAGACATGTACAGTGATTCACTTGACAGTTGTCTTCCTTTTGGCTCTCTCTTCTGGTTGTTACCTGTCCATAAACCCCAGTACAGGCATGTGCTAATTGTAGTGAAACATCAGCACAGACCTGTTGTGATTCATTTGACAGTTGTCTTCCTTTTGGCTTTCTCTTCTGGTTGTTACCTGTCCGTAAACCCCAGTACAGGCATGTGCTAATTGTAGTGAAACATCAGCACAGACCTGTACAGTGATTCATTTGACAGTTTTTCTTCTTTGCTGACATCTTTCTTTTTGATTGTTACCTGTCAGTAAACCCCAGTACAGGCATGTGCTAATTGTAGTGAACCATCAGCACAGACCTGTACAGTGATTCATTTAACAGTTTTCTTCTTTGCTGACATCTTTCTTCTGGTTGTTACCTCTCTGTAAACCCCAGTACATGCATGTGCTCATTGTAGTGAAACATCAGCACAGACCTGTACAGTGATTCATTTGATAGTTGTCTTCCTTTTGGCTCTATCTCCTGGTTGTTACCTCTCAGTAAGCCCCTGTACAGGCATGTGCTAATGGTAGTAAAACATAAGCACAAACATGTACAGTGATTTATTGGACAGTTGTCTTCCTTTTGACTCTCTCTTCTGATTGTTGCCTGTCCGTAAACCCCAGTACAGGCATGTGCTAATTGTAGTGAAACATCAGCACAGACATGTACAGTGATTCATTTGATAGTTGTCTTCCTTTTGGCTCTCTCTTCTGGTTGTTACCTGTCCATAAAATCAGTACAGGCATGTGCTAATTGTAGTGAAACATCAGCACAGACCTGTTGAGTGATTCATTTGACAGTTGTCTTCCTTTTGGCTTTCTCTTCTTGTTGTTACCTGTCCGTAAACCCCAGTACAGGCATGTGCTTATTGTAGTGAAACATCAGCACAGACCTGTACAGTGATTCATTTGACAGTTTTCTTCTTTGCTGACATCTTTCTTTTTGATTGTTACCTGTCCGTAAACCCCAGTACAGGCATGTGCTAATTGTAGTAAAACATCAGCACAGACCTGTACAGTGATTCATTTGACAGTTTTCTTCTTTGCTGACATCTTTCTTTTTGATTGTTACCTCTCTGTAAACCCCAGTACATGCATGTGCTAATTGTAGTGAAACATCAGCACAGACATGTACAGTGATTCATTTGACAGTTGTCTTCCTTTTGACTTTCTCTTCTGGTTGTTTCCTGTCAATAAACCCCAGTACAGGCATGTGCTAATTGTAATGAAACATCAGCACAGACATGTACAGTGATTCATTTGACAGTTGTTTTCCTTTTGGCTTTCTCTTCTGGTTGTTACCTGTCAATAAACCCCAGTACAGGAATGTGCTAATTGTAGTGAAACATCAGCACAGACCTGTACAGTGATTCATTTGACAGTTGTCTTTCTTTTTTACTTTCTATTCTGGTTGTTACCTGTCAGTAAACCCCAGTACAGGCATGTGCTAATTGTAGTGAAACATCAGCACAGACCTTTACAGTGGTTCATTTGACAGTTTTCTTCCTTTTGGCTTTCTCTTCTGGTTGTTACCTGTCAGTAAACCCCAGTACAGACATGTGCTAATTGTAGTGAAACATCAGCACAGACCTTTACAGTGATTCATTTGACAGTTGTCTTTCTTTTGACTTTCTCTTCTGGTTGTTTCCTGTCAGTAAGCCCCAGTACAAGCGTGTGCTAATTGTTGTAAAACATCAGCACAATCATGTACAGTGATTTATTTGATAGTTTATCTTCCTTTTGACTTTCTCTTCTGGTTGTTTCCTGTCAGAAAGCCCCAGTACAGGCATGTGCTAATTGTATAGAAACATCAGCACAGACCTGTACAGTGATTCATTTGACAGTTGTCTTCTTTGCTGACTTTCTTTTTGAGTGTTACCTGTCAGTAAACCCCAGTACATGCATGTGCTAATTGTAGTGAAATATCAGCACAGACCTGTACAGTGATTCATTTGACATTTTTCTTCCTTTTGGCTCTCTCTTCTCATTGTTACCTGTCAGTAAACCCCTGTACAGGCATATGCTAATTGTAGTGAAACATCAGCACAGACATGTACAGTGATTCATTTAACAGTTGTCTTCCTTGTGACTTTTTCTTCTGGTTGTTACAAGTCAGTAAACCCCAGTACATGCATGTGCTAATTGTAGTGAAACATCAGCACAGACCTGTACAGTGATTCATTTGACAGTTGTCTTCCTTGCTGTCTGTCTTTACTGGTTGTAACCTGTCAGTAAGCCCCAGTACAGGCATGTGCTAATTGTAGTGAAACATCAGCACAGACCTGTACAGCGATTCATTTGACAGTTGTCTACTTTGCTGACTTCTTTCTTTTTGAGTGTTACCTGTCAGTAAACCCCAGTACATGCATGTGCTAATTGTAGTGAAACATCACCACAGACTTGTACAGTGATTCATTTAACAGTTGTCTTCCTTTGGCTTTCTCTTCTGGTTGTTACCTGTCCATAAACCCCAGTACAGGCATGTGCTAATTGTAATGAAACATCACCACAGACTTGTACAGTGATTCATTTGACAGTTGTCTTCTTTGCTGACTTCTTTCTTTTTGATTGTTATCTGTCAGTAAACCCCAGTACAGGCATGTGCTAATTGTAGTGAAACATCAGCACAGACATGTACAGTGATTCATTTGACAGTTTTCTTCCTTTTGTGTCTCTCTTCTGGTTGTTACCTGTCAGTAAACCCCAGTACAGGCATGTGCTAATTGTAGTAAAACATCAGCACAGACATGTACAATGATTCATTTAACAGTTTTCTTCTTTGCTGACATCTTTCTTCTGGTTGTTACCTCTCTGTAAACCCCAGTACATGCATGTGCTCATTGTAGTGAAACATCAGCACAGACCTGTACAGTGATTCATTTGATAGTTGTCTTCCTTTTGGCTCTATCTCCTGGTTGTTACCTCTCAGTAAGCCCCTGTACAGGCATGTGCTAATGGTAGTAAAACATAAGCACAAACATGTACAGTGATTTATTGGACAGTTGTCTTCCTTTTGACTCTCTCTTCTGATTGTTGCCTGTCCGTAAACCGCAGTACAGGCATGTGCTAATTGTAGTGAAACATCAGCACAGACATGTACAGTGATTCATTTGATAGTTGTCTTCCTTTTGGCTCTCTCTTCTGGTTGTTACCTGTCCATAAAATCAGTACAGGCATGTGCTAATTGTAGTGAAACATCAGCACAGACCTGTTGAGTGATTCATTTGACAGTTGTCTTCCTTTTGGCTTTCTCTTCTTGTTGTTACCTGTCCGTAAACCCCAGTACAGGCATGTGCTTATTGTAGTGAAACATCAGCACAGACCTGTACAGTGATTCATTTGACAGTTTTCTTCTTTGCTGACATCTTTCTTTTTGATTGTTACCTGTCCGTAAACCCCAGTACAGGCATGTGCTAATTGTAGTAAAACATCAGCACAGACCTGTACAGTGATTCATTTGACAGTTTTCTTCTTTGCTGACATCTTTCTTTTGATTGTTACCTCTCTGTAAACCCCAGTACATGCATGTGCTAATTGTAGTGAAACATCAGCACAGACATGTACAGTGATTCATTTGACAGTTGTCTTCCTTTTGACTTTCTCTTCTGGTTGTTTCCTGTCAATAAACCCCAGTACAGGCATGTGCTAATTGTAATGAAACATCAGCACAGACATGTACAGTGATTCATTTGACAGTTGTTTTCCTTTTGGCTTTCTCTTCTGGTTGTTACCTGTCAATAAACCCCAGTACAGGAATGTGCTAATTGTAGTGAAACATCAGCACAGACCTGTACAGTGATTCATTTGACAGTTGTCTTTCTTTTTTACTTTCTATTCTGGTTGTTACCTGTCAGTAAACCCCAGTACAGGCATGTGCTAATTGTAGTGAAACATCAGCACAGACCTTTACAGTGGTTCATTTGACAGTTTTCTTCCTTTTGGCTTTCTCTTCTGGTTGTTACCTGTCAGTAAACCCCAGTACAGACATGTGCTAATTGTAGTGAAACATCAGCACAGACCTTTACAGTGATTCATTTGACAGTTGTCTTTCTTTTGACTTTCTCTTCTGGTTGTTTCCTGTCAGTAAGCCCCAGTACAAGCGTGTGCTAATTGTTGTAAAACATCAGCACAATCATGTACAGTGATTTATTTGATAGTTTATCTTCCTTTTGACTTTCTCTTCTGGTTGTTTCCTGTCAGAAAGCCCCAGTACAGGCATGTGCTAATTGTATAGAAACATCAGCACAGACCTGTACAGTGATTCATTTGACAGTTGTCTTCTTTGCTGACTTTCTTTTTGAGTGTTACCTGTCAGTAAACCCCAGTACATGCATGTGCTAATTGTAGTGAAATATCAGCACAGACCTGTACAGTGATTCATTTGACATTTTTCTTCCTTTTGGCTCTCTCTTCTCATTGTTACCTGTCAGTAAACCCCTGTACAGGCATATGCTAATTGTAGTGAAACATCAGCACAGACCTGTACAGTGATTTATTTAACAGTTGTCTTCCTTGTGACTTTTTCTTCTGGTTGTTACAAGTCAGTAAACCCCAGTACATGCATGTGCTAATTGTAGTGAAACATCATCACAGACCTGTACAGTGATTCATTTGACAGTTGTCTTCCTTGCTGTCTGTCTTTACTGGTTGTAACCTGTCAGTAAGCCCCAGTACAGGCATGTGCTAATTGTAGTGAAACATCAGCACAGACCTGTACAGCGATTTATTTGACAGTTTTCTTCTTTGCTGACTTCTTTCTTTTTGAGTGTTACCTGTCAGTAAACCCCAGTACATGCATGTGCTAATTGTAGTGAAACATCACCACAGACTTGTACAGTGATTCATTTAACAGTTGTCTTCCTTTGGCTTTCTCTTCTGGTTGTTACCTGTCCATAAACCCCAGTACAGGCATGTGCTAATTGTAATGAAACATCACCACAGACTTGTACAGTGATTCATTTGACAGTTGTCTTCTTTGCTGACTTCTTTCTTTTTGATTGTTATCTGTCAGTAAACCCCAGTACAGGCATGTGCTAATTGTAGTGAAACATCAGCACAGACATGTACAGTGATTCATTTGACAGTTTTCTTCCTTTTGTGTCTCTCTTCTGGTTGTTACCTGTCAGTAAACCCCAGTACAGGCATGTGCTAATTGTAGTAAAACATCAGCACAGACATGTACAATGATTCATTTGACAGTTGTCTTCCTTGCTGTCTGTCTTTACTGCTTGTTTCCTGTCTGTAAGCCCCAGTATAGGCATGTGCTAATTGAAGTGAAACATCAGCACAGACCTGTACAGTGATTCATTTGACAGTTGTCTTCTTTTGGCTCTCTCTTCTGGTTGTTACCTGTCAGTATGCCCCTGTACAGGCATGTGCTAATTGTAATGAAACATTAGCACAGACATGTACAGTGATTCATTTGACAGTTGTCTTCTTTGCTGACTTCTTTGTTTTTGATTGTTATCTCTCAGTAAACCCCAGTACAAGCATGTGCTAATTATAATCAAACATCAGCACAGACATGTACAGTGATTCATTTCACAGTTGTCTTCCTTTTGCCGGTCTATTCTGGTTGTTACCTGTCAGTAATCCCCAGTACAGGCATGTGCTAATTGTCGTGAACCACCAGCACAGACATGTACAGTGATTCATTTGACAGTTGTCTTCTTTGCTGACTTCTTTCTTTTTGATTGTTATCTCTCAGTAAACCCCAATACAGGCATGTGCTAATTGTAGTGAAACATCAGCACAGACATGTATAGTGATTCATTTGACAGTTGTCTTCCTTTTGTCTTTCTTTTCTGGTTGTCTTCTGTCAGTAAACCCCAATACAGGCATGTGCTAATTGTAGTGAAACATCAGCACAGACCTGAACAGTGATTCATTTGACAGTTGTCTTCCTTTTGGCTGTCTCTTCTGGTTGTTACCTGTCAGTAAACCCCAGTACAGGCATGTGCTAATTGTAGTGAAACATCGGCACAGACATGTACAGTGATTCATTTAACAGTTTTCTTCTTTGCTGTCATCTTTCTTCTGGTTGTTACCTCTCTGTAAACCCCAGTACATGCATGTGCTAATTGTAGTGAAACATCAGCACAAACATGCACAGTGATTCATTTGACAGTTGTCTTCCTTTGGCTTTCTCTTCTGGTTGTTACCTGTCAGTAAGCCCCTGTACAGGCATGTGCTAATTGTAAGGAAACACCACCACAGACTTGTACAGTGATTCATTTGACAGTTGTCTTCTTTGCTGACTTCTTTCTTTTTGATTGTTATCTGTCAGTAAACCACAGTACAGGCATGTGCTAATTGTAGTGAAACATTAGCACAGACCTGTACAGTGATTCATTTGACAGTTGTCTTCCTTTTGTCTTTCTTTTCTGGTTGTCTTCTGTCAGTAAACCCCAATACAGGCATGTGCTAATTGTAGTGAAACATCAGCACAGACCTGTACAGTGATTCATTTGACAGTTGTCTTCCTTTTGTCTCTCTCTTCTGGTTTTTACCTGTCAGTATACCCCAGTACAGGCATGTGCTAATTGTAATGAAACATCAGCACTAACATGTACAGTGATTTATTTGACAGTTTTCTTCCTTTTGACTTTCTCTTCTGGTTGTTACCTGTCAATAAACCCTTGTACAGGCATGTGCTAATGGTAGTAAAACATCAGCACAAACATGTACAGTGATTTATTTGACAGTTTTTCTCCTTTTGAATTCTCTTCTGGTTGTTGCCTGTCAATAAACCCCACTACAGGCATGTGCTAATTGTAGTGAAACATCAGCACACACATGTACAGTGATTCATTGAACAGTTGTCTTCCTTGTGACTTTTTCTTCTGGTTGTTACAAGTCAGTCAACCCCAGTACAGGCATGTGCTAATTGTATTGAAACATCAGCACAGACCTGTACAGTGATTTATTTAACAGTTGTCTTCCTTTTGGCTCTCTCTTCTGGTTGTTACAAGTCAGTTAACCCCAGTACAGGCATGTGCTAATTGTAGTGAAACATCAGCACAATCATGTACAGTGATTTATTTGACAGTTGTCTTCCTTTTGTCTTTCTCTTCTGGTTGTCTCCTGTCAGTAAACCCCAGTAAAGGCATGTGCTAATTGTAGTGAAACATCAGCACAGACATGTACAGTGACTCATTTGACAGTTGTCTTCCTTTGGCTTTCTCTTCTGGTTGTTACCTATCCATTAACCCCAGTACAGGCATGTGCTAATTGTAATGAAACATCACCACAGACTTGTACAGTGATTCATTAGACAGTTGTCTTCTTTGCTGACTTCTTTCTTTTTGATTGTTATCTGTCAGTAAACCCCAGTACAGGCATGTGCTAATTGTAATCAAACATCAGCACAGACTTGTGCAGTGATTCATTTGACAGTTTTCTTCCTTTTGGCTCTCTCTTCTGGTTTTTACCTGTCAGTAAGCCCCTGTACAGGCATGTGCTAAGTGTAATGAAACATCAGCACAGACCTGTACAGTGATTCATTTGACAGTTGTCTTCTTTGCTGACTTCTTTTTTTTTTATTGTTACCTGTCAGTAAGCCCCTGTACAGGCATGTGCTAATTGTAGTAAAACATCAGCACAGACCTGAACAGTGATTCATTTGACAGTTGTCTTCTTTGCTGACTTCTTTCTTTTTGATTGTTACCTGTCAGTTAACCCCAGTACAGGCATGTGCTAATTGTAGTAAAACATCAGCACAGGCTTGTACAGTGATTTATAGACAGTTGTCTTTTTTGCTGACTTCTTTCTTTTTGATTGTTATCTGTCAGTAAACCCCAGTACAGGCATGTGCTAATTGTAGTGAAACATCAGCACAGACATGTACAGTGATTCATTTGACAGTTTTCTTCCCTTTGGCTCTCTCGTCTGGTTTTTACCTATCAGTAAACCCCAGTACAGGCATGTGCTAATTGTAGTGAAACATCAGCACAGACATGTACAATGATTCATTTGACAGTTGTCTTCCTTGCTGTCTGTCTTTACTGCTTGTTTCCTGTCTGTAAGCCCCAGTATAGACATGTGCTAATTGTAGTGAAACATCAGCACAGACCTGTACAGTGATTCATTTGACAGTTGTCTTCCTTTTGTCTTTCTTTTCTGGTTGTCTTCTGTCAGTAAACCCCAGTACAGGCATGTGCTAATTGTAGTGAAACATCAGCACAGACCTGTACAGTGATTCATTTGACAGTTGTCTTCCTTTTGTCTTTCTTTTCTGGTTGTCTTCTGTCAGTAAACCCCAGTACAGGCATGTGCTAATTGTAGTGAAACATCAGCACAGACATGTACAGTGATTCATTTGACAGTTGTCTTCCTTCGGCTTTCTCTTCTGGTTGTTACCTGTCATTAAGCCCCTGTACAGTCATGTGCTAATTGTAATGAAACACCACCACAGACTTGTACAGTGATTCATTTGACAGTTGTCTTCTTTGCTGACTTCTTTCTTTTTGATTGTTATCTGTCAGTAAACCCCAGTACAGGCATGTGCTAATTGTAGTGAAACATCAGCACAAACATGTACAGTGATTCATTTGACAGTTGTCTTCCTTTTGTCTCTCTCTTCTGGTTTTTACCTGTCAGTAAGCCCCAGTACAGGCATGTGCTAATTGTAATGAAACATCAGTACAAACATGTACAGTGATTTATTTGACAGTTTTCTTCCTTTTGACTTTCTCTTCTGGTTGTTACCTGTCAGTAAACCCCAGTACAGGCATGTGCTAATTGTAGTGAAACATCAGCACAGACCTGTACAGTGATTCATTTGACAGTTTTCTTCCTTTTGACTTTCTGTTCTGGTTTTTACCTGTCAATAAACCCCAGCACAGGCATGTGCTAATGGTAGTAAAACATCAGCACAAACATGTACAGTGATTTATTTGACAGTTTTCTTCCTTTTGAATTCTCTTCTGGTTGTTGCCTGTCAATAAACCCCAGTACAGACATGTGCTAATTGTAGTGAAACATCAGCACACACATGTACAGTGATTCATTGAACAGTTGTCTTCCTTGTGACTTTTTCTTCTGGTTGTTACAAGTCAGTAAACCCCAGTACAGGCATGTGCTAATTGTATTGAAACATCAGCACAGACCTGTACAGTGATTTATTTAACAGTTGTCTTCCTTTTGGCTCTCTCTTCTGGTTGTTACAAGTCAGTTAACCCCAGTACAGGCATGTGCTAATTGTAGTAAAACATCAGCACAATCATGTACAGTGATTCATTTGGCAGTTGTCTTCCTTTTGTCTCTCTCTTCTGGTTTTTACGTGTCAGTAAGCCCCAGTACAGGCATGTGCTAATTGTAATGAAACATCAGCACAAACATGTACAGTGATTTATTTGACAGTTTTCTTCCTTTTGACTTTCTCTTCTGGTTGTTACCTGTCAGTAAGCCCCAGTACAGGCATGTGCTAATGGTAGTAAAACATCAGCACAAACATGTACTGTGATTTATTTGACAGTTTTCTTCCTTTTGAATTCTCTTCTGGTTGTTGCCTGTCAATAAACCCCAGTACAGACATGTGCTAATTGTAGTGAAACATCAGCACACACATGTACAGTGATTCATTGAACAGTTGTCTTCCTTGTGACTTTTTCTTCTGGTTGTTACAAGTCAGTAAACCCCAGTACAGGCATGTGCTAATTGTATTGAAACATCAGCACAGACCTGTACAGTGATTTATTTAACAGTTGTCTTCCTTTTGGCTCTCTCTTCTGGTTGTTACAAGTCAGTTAACCCCAGTACAGGCATGTGCTAATTGTAGTGAAACATCAGCACAATCATGTACAGTGATTTATTTGACAGTTGTCTTCCTTTTGTCTTTCTCTTCTGGTTGTCTCCTGTCAGTAAACCCCAGTAAAGGCATGTGCTAATTGTAGTGAAACATCAGCACAGACATGTACAGTGACTCATTTGACAGTTGTCTTCCTTTGGCTTTCTCTTCTGGTTGTTACCTATCCATTAACCCCAGTACAGGCATGTGCTAATTGTAATGAAACATCACCACAGACTTGTACAGTGATTCATTAGACAGTTGTCTTCTTTGCTGACTTCTTTCTTTTTGATTGTTATCTGTCAGTAAACCCCAGTACAGGCATGTGCTAATTGTAATCAAACATCAGCACAGACTTGTGCAGTGATTCATTTGACAGTTTTCTTCCTTTTGGCTCTCTCTTCTGGTTTTTACCTGTCAGTAAGCCCCTGTACAGGCATGTGCTAAGTGTAATGAAACATCAGCACAGACCTGTACAGTGATTCATTTGACAGTTGTCTTCTTTGCTGACTTCTTTTTTTTTTGATTGTTACCTGTCAGTAAGCCCCTGTACAGGCATGTGCTAATTGTAGTAAAACATCAGCACAGACCTGAACAGTGATTCATTTGACAGTTGTCTTCTTTGCTGACTTCTTTCTTTTTGATTGTTACCTGTCAGTTAACCCCAGTACAGGCATGTGCTAATTGTAGTAAAACATCAGCACAGGCTTGTACAGTGATTTATAGACAGTTGTCTTTTTTGCTGACTTCTTTCTTTTTGATTGTTATCTGTCAGTAAACCCCAGTACAGGCATGTGCTAATTGTAGTGAAACATCAGCACAGACATGTACAGTGATTCATTTGATAGTTGTCTTCCTTTTGGCTCTCTCTTCTGGTTGTTACCTGTCCATAAAATCAGTACAGGCATGTGCTAATTGTAGTGAAACATCAGCACAGACCTGTTGAGTGATTCATTTGACAGTTGTCTTCCTTTTGGCTTTCTCTTCTTGTTGTTACCTGTCCGTAAACCCCAGTACAGGCATGTGCTTATTGTAGTGAAACATCAGCACAGACCTGTACAGTGATTCATTTGACAGTTTTCTTCTTTGCTGACATCTTTCTTTTTGATTGTTACCTGTCCGTAAACCCCAGTACAGGCATGTGCTAATTGTAGTAAAACATCAGCACAGACCTGTACAGTGATTCATTTGACAGTTTTCTTCTTTGCTGACATCTTTCTTTTTGATTGTTACCTCTCTGTAAACCCCAGTACATGCATGTGCTAATTGTAGTGAAACATCAGCACAGACATGTACAGTGATTCATTTGACAGTTGTCTTCCTTTTGTCTTTCTTTTCTGGTTGTCTTCTGTCAGTAAACCCCAGTACAGGCATGTGCTAATTGTAGTGAAACATCAGCACAGACATGTACAGTGATTCATTTGACAGTTGTCTTCCTTCGGCTTTCTCTTCTGGTTGTTACCTGTCATTAAGCCCCTGTACAGGCATGTGCTAATTGTAATGAAACACCACCACAGACTTGTACAGTGATTCATTTGACAGTTGTCTTCTTTGCTGACTTCTTTCTTTTTGATTGTTATCTCTCAGTAAACCCCAGTACAGGCATGTGCTAATTGTAGTGAAACATCAGCACAAACATGTACAGTGATTCATTTGACAGTTGTCTTCCTTTTGTCTCTCTCTTCTGGTTTTTACCTGTCAGTAAGCCCCAGTACAGGCATGTGCTAATTGTAATGAAACATCAGTACAAACATGTACAGTGATTTATTTGACAGTTTTCTTCCTTTTGACTTTCTCTTCTGGTTGTTACCTGTCAGTAAACCCCAGTACAGGCATGTGCTAATTGTAGTGAAACATCAGCACAGACCTGTACAGTGATTCATTTGACAGTTTTCTTCCTTTTGACTTTCTGTTCTGGTTTTTACCTGTCAATAAACCCCAGCACAGGCATGTGCTAATGGTAGTAAAACATCAGCACAAACATGTACAGTGATTTATTTGACAGTTTTCTTCCTTTTGAATTCTCTTCTGGTTGTTGCCTGTCAATAAACCCCAGTACAGACATGTGCTAATTGTAGTGAAACATCAGCACACACATGTACAGTGATTCATTGAACAGTTGTCTTCCTTGTGACTTTTTCTTCTGGTTGTTACAAGTCAGTAAACCCCAGTACAGGCATGTGCTAATTGTATTGAAACATCAGCACAGACCTGTACAGTGATTTATTTAACAGTTGTCTTCCTTTTGGCTCTCTCTTCTGGTTGTTACAAGTCAGTTAACCCCAGTACAGGCATGTGCTAATTGTAGTAAAACATCAGCACAATCATGTACAGTGATTCATTTGGCAGTTGTCTTCCTTTTGTCTCTCTCTTCTGGTTTTTACGTGTCAGTAAGCCCCAGTACAGGCATGTGCTAATTGTAATGAAACATCAGCACAAACATGTACAGTGATTTATTTGACAGTTTTCTTCCTTTTGACTTTCTCTTCTGGTTGTTACCTGTCAGTAAGCCCCAGTACAGGCATGTGCTAATGGTAGTAAAACATCAGCACAAACATGTACTGTGATTTATTTGACAGTTTTCTTCCTTTTGAATTCTCTTCTGGTTGTTGCCTGTCAATAAACCCCAGTACAGACATGTGCTAATTGTAGTGAAACATCAGCACACACATGTACAGTGATTCATTGAACAGTTGTCTTCCTTGTGACTTTTTCTTCTGGTTGTTACAAGTCAGTAAACCCCAGTACAGGCATGTGCTAATTGTATTGAAACATCAGCACAGACCTGTACAGTGATTTATTTAACAGTTGTCTTCCTTTTGGCTCTCTCTTCTGGTTGTTACAAGTCAGTTAACCCCAGTACAGGCATGTGCTAATTGTAGTGAAACATCAGCACAATCATGTACAGTGATTCATTTGACAGTTGTCTTCCTTTTGTCTTTCTCTTCTGGTTGTCTCCTGTCAGTAAACCCCAGTACAGGCATGTGCTAATTGTAGTGAAACATCAGCACAGACGTGTACAGTGACTCATTTGACAGTTGTCTTTCTTTGGCTTTCTCTTCTGGTTGTTACCTGTCCATAAACCCCAGTACAGACATGTGCTAATTGTAATGAAACATCACCACAGACTTGTACAGTGATTCATTTGACAGTTGTCTTCTTTGCTGACTTCTTTCTTTTTGATTGTTATCTGTCAGTAAACCCCAGTACAGGCATGTGCTAATTGTAGTGAAACATCAGCTCAGACATGTACAGTGATTCATTTGACAGTTGTCTTCTTTGCTGACTTCTTTCTTTTTGATTGTTATCTGTCAGTAAACCCCAGTACAGGCATGTGCTAATTGAAATCACACATCAGCACAGACTTGTGCAGTGATTCATTTGACAGTTTTCTTCCTTTTGGCTCTCTCTATTGGTTTTTACCTGTCAGTAAGCCCCTGTACAGGCATGTGCTAATTGTAATGAAACATCACCACAGACTTGTACAGTGATTCATTTGACAGTTGTCTTCTTTGCTGACTTCTTTCTTTTTGATTGTTACCTGTCAGTAAGCCCCTGTACAGGCATGTGCTAATTGTAATGAAACATCACCACAGACTTGTACAGTGATTCATTTGACAGTTGTCTTCTTTGCTGACTTCTTTCTTTTTGATTGTTATCTGTCAGTAAACCCCAGTACAGGCATGTGCTAATTGAAATCAAACATCAGCACAGACTTGTGCAGTGATTCATTTGACAGTTTTCTTCCTTTTGGCTCTCTCTTCTGGTTTTTACCTGTCAGTAAGCCCTTGTACAGGCATGTGCTAATGGTAGTAAAACATCAGCACAAACATGTATAGTGATTTTTTGACAGTTTTCTTTCTTTTGACTTTCTCTTCTGGTTGTTGCCTGTAAATAAACCCCAGTACAGGCATGTGCTAATTGTAGTGAAACATCAGCACAGACCTGTACAGTGATTTTTTTGACAGTTTTCTTCCTTTTGGCTCTCTCTTCTGGTTGTTACCTGTCAGTAAACCCCAGTACAGGCATGTGCTAATTGTAGTAAAACATCAGCACAGACCTGTACAGTGATTCATTTGACAGTTTTCTTCCTTTATGCTCTCTCTCTTCTGGTTGTTTCCTGTCAGTAAACCCCTGTACAGGCATGTGCTAATTGTAGTAAAACATCAGCACAGACCTGTACAGTGATTCATTTGACAGTTTTCTTCCTTTATGCTCTCTCTCTTCTGGTTGTTTCCTGTCAGTAAACCCCAGTACAGGCATGTGCTAATTGTAGAGTAACATCAGAACAGACTTGTACAGTGATTCATTTGACAGTTGTCTTCCTTTTGGCTCTCACTTCTGGTTGTTACCTGTCAGTAAACCCCAGTACAGGCATGTGCTAATTGTAGCGAAACATCAGCACAGACATGTACAGTGATTTATTTGACAGTTGTCTTCCTTTTGGCTCTCTCTTCTGGTTGTTACCTGTCAATAAACCCCAGTACAGGCATGTGCTAATTGTAGTGAAACATCACCACAGACTTGTACAGTGATTCATTTGACAGTTTTCTTCCTTTTGGCTGTCTCTTCTGGTTGTTACCTGTCAGTAAACCCCAGTACATGCATGTGCTAATTGTAGTGAAACATCAGCACAGACCTGTACAGTGATTCATTTAACAGTTGTCTTCTTTGTGACTTTTTCTTCTGGTTGTTACCTGTCAGTAAACCACAGCACAGGCATGTGCTAATTGTAGTAAAACATCAGCACAGACATGTACCATGATTCATTTGACAGTTTTCTTCTTTTTGGCTCTCTCTTCTTGTTTTTACCTGTCAGTAAGCCCCAGTACAGGCATGTGCTAATGGTAGTAAAACATCAGCACAAACATGAATAGTGATTTATTTGACAGTTTTCTTCCTTTTGACTTTCTCTTCTGGTTGTTGCCTGTCAATAAACCCCAGTACAGGCATGTGCTAATTGTACTGAAACATCAGCACAGACCTGTACAGTGATTTATTTGAAATTTTTCTTCCTTTTGGCTCTCTCTTCTGGTTGTTACCTGTCAGTAAACCCCAGTACAGGCATGTGCTAATTGTAGTGAAACATCAGCACAGACCTGTACAGTGATTTATTTAACAGTTGTCTTCCTTTTAGCTCTCTCTTCTGGTTGTTACTAGTCAGTTAACCCCAGTACAGGCATGTGCTAATTGTAGTGAAACATCAGCACAGACTTGTACAGTGATTCATTTGACAGTTGTCTTCCTTTTGGCTCTCTCTTCTGGTTGTTACCTGTCAGTAAACCCCAGTACAGGCATGTGCTAATTGTGGTGAAACATCAGCACAGACATGCACAGTGATTCATTTTACAGTTTTCTTCCTTTTGGCTTTCCCTTTTGGTTGTCACCAGTCAGTTAACCCCAGTACAGGCATGTGCTAATTGTAGTGAAACATCAGCACAGACCTGTACAGTGATTCATTTGACAGTTTTCTTCCTTTTGGCTTTCTCTTCTGGTTGTTACCTGTCAGTAAACCCCAGTACAGGCATGTGCTAATTGTAGTGAAACATAAGCACAGACCTGTACAGTGATTCATTTGACAGTTGTCTTCCTTTTGACTTTCTGTTCTGGTTGTTACCTGTCAGTAAACCCCAGTACAGGCATGTGCTAATTGTATTAAAACATCAGCACAGACATGTACAGTGATTCATTTAACAGTTGTCTTCCTTGTGACTTTCTCTTCTGGTTGTTACCTGTCAATAAACCCCAGTACAGGAATGTGCTAATTGTAGTGAAACATCAGCACAGACATGTACAATGATTCATTTGACAGTTGTCTTCCTTGCTGTCTGTCTTTACTGCTTGTTTCCTGTCTGTAAGCCCCAGTATAGGCATGTGCTAATTGTAGTGAAACATCAGCACAGACCTGTACAGTGATTCATTTGACAGTTGTCTTCCTTTTGTCTTTCTTTTCTGGTTGTCTTCTGTCAGTAAACCCCAGTACAGGCATGTGCTAATTGTAGTGAAACATCAGCACAGACATGTACAGTGATTCATTTGACAGTTGTCTTCCTTTGGCTTTCTCTTCTGGTTGTTACCTGTCAGTAAGCCCCTGTACAGGCATGTGCTAATTGTAATGAAACACCACCACAGACTTGTACAGTGATTCATTTGACAGTTGTCTTCTTTGCTGACTTCTTTCTTTTTGATTGTTATCTGTCAGTAAACCCCAGTACAGGCATGTGCTAATTGTAATGAAACATCAGCACAAACATGTACAGTGATTCATTTGACAGTTGTCTTCCTTTTGTCTCTCTCTTCTGGTTTTTACCTGTCAGTAAGCCCCAGTACAGGCATGTGCTAATTGTAATGAAACATCAGCACAAACATGTACAGTGATTTATTTGACAGTTTTCTTCCTTTTGACTTTCTCTTCTGGTTGTTACCTGTCAGTAAACCCCAGTACAGGCATGTGCTAATTGTAGTGAAACATCAGCACAAACATGTACAGTGATTCATTTGACAGTTTTCTTCCTTTTGACTTTCTCTTCTGGTTTTTACCTGTCAATAAACCCCAGTACAGGCATGTGCTAATTGTAATGAAACATCAGCACAAACATGTACAGTGATTCATTTGACAGTTGTCTTCCTTTTGTCTCTCTCTTCTGGTTTTTACCTGTCAGTAAGCCCCAGTACAGGCATGTGCTAATTGTAATGAAACATCAGCACAAACATGTACAGTGATTTATTTGACAGTTTTCTTCCTTTTGACTTTCTCTTCTGGTCGTTACCTGTCAGTAAGCCCCAGTACAGGCATGTGCTAATTGTATTGAAACATCAGCACAGACCAGTACAGTGATTTATTTAACAGTTGTCTTCCTTTTGTCTTTCTCTTCTGGTTGTCTCCTGTCAGTAAACCCCAGTACAGGCATGTGCTAATTGTAGTGAAACATCAGCACAGACGTGTACAGTGACTCATTTGACAGTTGTCTTTCTTTGGCTTTCTCTTCTGGTTGTTACCTGTCCATAAACCCCAGTACAGACATGTGCTAATTGTAATGAAACATCACCACAGACTTGTACAGTGATTCATTTGACAGTTGTCTTCTTTGCTGACTTCTTTCTTTTTGATTGTTATCTGTCAGTAAACCCCAGTACAGGCATGTGCTAATTGTAGTGAAACATCAGCTCAGACATGTACAGTGATTCATTTGACAGTTGTCTTCTTTGCTGACTTCTTTCTTTTTGATTGTTATCTATCAGTAAACCCCAGTACAGGCATGTGCTAATTGAAATCAAACATCAGCACAGACTTGTGCAGTGATTCATTTGACAGTTTTCTTCCTTTTGGCTCTCTCTATTGGTTTTTACCTGTCAGTAAGCCCCTGTACAGGCATGTGCTAATTGTAATGAAACATAACCACAGACTTGTACAGTGATTCATTTGACAGTTGTCTTCTTTGCTGACTTCTTTCTTTTTGATTGTTACCTGTCTGTAAGCCCCTGTACAGGCATGTGCTAATTGTAATGAAACATCACCACAGACTTGTACAGTGATTCATTTGACAGTTGTCTTCTTTGCTGACTTCTTTCTTTTTGATTGTTATCTGTCAGTAAACCCCAGTACAGACATGTGCTAATTGAAATCAAACATCAGCACAGACTTGTGCAGTGATTCATTTGACAGTTTTCTTCCTTTTGGCTCTCTCGTCTGGTTTTTACCTGTCAGTAAGCCCCTGTACAGGCATGTGCTAATGGTAGTAAAACATCAGCACAAACATGTATAGTGATTTATTTGACAGTTTTCTTTCTTTTGACTTTCTCTTCTAGTTGTTGCCTGTCAATAAACCCCAGTACAGGCATGTGCTAATTGTAGTAAAACATCAGCACAGACCTGTACAGTGATTCATTTGACAGTTTTCTTCCTTTATGCTCTCTCTCTTCTGGTTGTTTCCTGTCAGTAAACCCCTGTACAGGCATGTGCTAATTGTAGTAAAACATCAGCACAGACCTGTACAGTGATTCATTTGACAGTTTTCTTCCTTTATGCTCTCTCTCTTCTGGTTGTTTCCTGTCAGTAAACCCCAGTACAGGCATGTGCTAATTGTAGAGTAACATCAGAACAGACTTGTACAGTGATTCATTTGACAGTTGTCTTCCTTTTGGCTCTCACTTCTGGTTGTTACCTGTCAGTAAACCCCAGTACAGGCATGTGCTAATTGTAGTGAAACATCACCACAGACTTGTACAGTGATTCATTTGACAGTTTTCTTCCTTTTGGCTGTCTCTTCTGGTTGTTACCTGTCAGTAAACCCCAGTACATGCATGTGCTAATTGTAGTGAAACATCAGCACAGACCTGTACAGTGATTCATTTAACAGTTGTCTTCTTTGTGACTTTTTCTTCTGGTTGTTACCTGTCAGTAAACCACAGCACAGGCATGTGCTAATTGTAGTAAAACATCAGCACAGACATGTACCATGATTCATTTGACAGTTTTCTTCCTTTTGGCTCTCTCTTCTTGTTTTAACCTGTCAGTAAGCCCCAGTACAGGCATGTGCTAATGGTAGTAAAACATCGGCACAAACATGTATAGTGATTTATTTGACAGTTTTCTTCCTTTTGACTTTCTCTTCTGGTTGTTGCCTGTCAATAAACCCCAGTACAGGCATGTGCTAATTGTACTGAAACATCAGCACAGACCTGTACAGTGATTTATTTGACATTTTTCTTCCTTTTGGCTCTCCTTCTGGTTGTTACCTGTCAGTAAACCCCAGTACAGGCATTGCTAATTGTAGTGAAACATCAGCACAGACCTGTACAGTGATTTATTTAACAGTTGTCTTCCTTTTAGCTCTCTCTTCTGGTTGTTACTAGTCAGTTAACCCCAGTACAGGCATGTGCTAATTGTAGTGAAACATCAGCACAGACTTGTACAGTGATTCATTTGACAGTTGTCTTCCTTTTGGCTCTCTCTTCTGGTTGTTACCTGTCAGTAAACCCCAGTACAGGCATGTGCTAATTGTGGTGAAACATCAGCACAGACATGTACAGTGATTCATTTTACAGTTTTCTTCCTTTTGGCTTTCCCTTTTGGTTGTTACCTGTCAGTAAACCCCAGTACAGGCATGTGCTAATTGTAGTGAAACATCAGCACAGACCTGTACAGTGATTCATTTGACAGTTTTCTTCCTTTTGGCTTTCTCTTCTGGTTGTTACCTGTCAGTAAACCCCAGTACAGGCATGTGCTAATTGTAGTGAAACATCAGCACAGACCTGTACAGTGATTAATTTGACAGTTGTCTTCCTTTTGACTTTCTGTTCTGGTTTTTACCTGTCAGTAAACCCCAGTACAGGCATGTGCTAATTGTATTAAAACATCAGCACAGACATGTACAGTGATTCATTTAACAGTTGTCTTCCTTGTGACTTTCTCTTCTGGCTGTTACCTGTCAGTAAACCCCAGTACCGGCATGTGCTAATTGTATTAAAACATCAGCACAGACATGTACAGTGATTCATTTGACAGTTGTCTTCCTTGTGACTTTCTCTTCTGGTTGTTACCTGTCAGTAAACCCCAGTACAGGCATGTGCTAATTGTATTGAAACATCAGCACAGACTTGTACAGTGATTCATTTGACAGTTGTCTTCCTTGTGATTTTCTCTTCTGGTTGTTACCTGTCAGTAAACCCCAGTACAGGCATGTGCTAATTGTAGTGAAACATCAGCACAGACCTGTTTAGTGATTCATTTGACAGTTGTCTTCCTTTTGTCTTTCTCTTCTGGTTGTTACCTGTCAGTAAACCCCAGTACAGGCATGTGCTAATTGTAGTGAAACATCAGCACAGACCTGTTTAGTGATTCATTTGACAGTTGTCTTCCTTTTGTCTTTCTCTTCTGGTTGTCTCCTGTCAGTAAACCCAGTACATGCATGTGCTAATTGTAGTGAAACATCAGCACAGACTTGAACAATGATTCATTTGACAGTCGTCTTTCTTTTGTCTTTCTCTTCTGGTTGTTTCCTGTTAGTAAACCCCAGTACAGGCATGTGCTAATTGTAGTGAAACATCAGCACAGACATGTACAGTGATTCATTTGACAGTTGTCTTCCTTTGGCTTTCTCTTCTGGTTGTTACCTGTCAGTAAGCCCCTGTACAGGCATGTGCTAATTGTAGTAAAACATCAGCACAGACCTGTATAGTGATTCAGTTAACAGTTATTCTCTGCATTGTATAGCCTTTGATGTGGCTGATCTTTTTAAATTCCAGTACAAGAATAACTTAATTAGAAAAAGATTTAACACAGACCTATACACTTGACATTTTTTCCCTTAGCTAAACTTGTTATACCTTTGGGCCTTGTCAGTAAAGTTCAGGACATGCATGTTCTAAGGGTAGTTAAGCACCAGCTTTCTATAACAATATGACGTAAAACTTATTCAGTAATGAAAAATAAATTTGAAAATGCCTACCTTAAAACTTGTATTCCACTTCCAGGGCATTTCTGTATTTTCTGTTTTTGTTTTTCTTGCCTCTTGATTCTGTTATTATTTTAAGCCATTCTTCAGTTTCAATACTCCTGTTATCAATTAGGCAGATTTTTTTTTTATCCAGCTAAGATAGTGTTATTTATCTATTATCCCCTCTATGGTGTTGCTATAAGGGTGTTAGCTATTTATTATAAAAGTCTGCTAATGCTGTTGTTTGGATGGGTTTTTAACTCTCCCTCCTGCTAAGGCTGTTGTTGTTTGCTGTGAGAAGATGAGGGCTGTTCTGCTGGACTACCACAGTCAGGGGTCCATTTATACCAGCCCTAGTTCCCATTCCCAATATGGGGATTCACACCTGGGTCTGATTGACACTGATCAGCTGGAGTAATCTCCTTTAGAGTCTTCTTCCTCTCTCCCACAAATAATTAGGCCAATTAATGTTCAATCTATTGTTTACCTGTATAAGGGACATTGTTAATTGACCATCTAATTGGATCTTAATTAATTAGCTAATTGGTTACATGAATTTAATTAGCTGCATCCTTTAATTTAAATGTACAAGCAATGGAAATAAATATGTAGTAGTAGATGTAGTTTGTGTTTTACTATTAATTATATGCTTAATTAGAGGATGTTTTACAAATTGAAATACAATGAGTTTTCCTGTATGGGATTGTTTTTATTTGATTGTTTGATTTTTATCTAGTAATGATGACATGTTTATTTGGATTTTATTTGTATTCCCTCTTATTAATTTTTTAAGAAAAAATTAGTAAAGAGGAAACAAAATTAATGTGTTTGTTTTTTTTTAAACTACAATAATAAGTTCTAAAATAACAAATGGAATATTTGTATTCTTAAATGAGTAAAACAATACAATGTTTTGTGTGTTGTAAATTGTTTTGAATAAAAAAGTGTCATTTACCATGAAAATAATTCAACAACATTTTAAAGGTAGAAACAGTTTTATTTGCAATAATATGATAAATGTCCAAAAATTATATTGATACAAAGTAATAGTATTATTTATTTAATAATTGAGAATGCATCATATCCTCTTTTTTTTTTTTTTTTTTTGGTAATGTCCCTTCACTCATAACAGTCAAAAATGTAATCTCTCTCAATAATTATAAGAAAAACAAATTATTTAGAATAACCATTGTAATTAATATATAGTCTGTTTGCATTCACATATGTTTATTTAATAATGAGATCAAACTAACAGGTAATTCATTTGATCAATTTAACCAATATCAGAATTATGTTGCATGTCAGATTCATTTGCTTTTTTTTATTTACTTTTTTTATTTTTGTGTTTTCTTCTTTTTTTTATCAATTTATTGAAACTAAAATATATCAATAAGGTCAAAGATGGAGAACAAGAATTATAAAAATATAATTATGCCAATTGTGATAAAAATGTGTTGACTGTTGTATTCTGTTCTTAATTTTATATATTCATGCAACATATGTTACCTATGTCTTACGAATGGAAAGAATTTTTATTTTTTTTATATTTCTCATTTGAGTGCGTGAATATGTTGACCTCTGACCTTCCATGTGCCAGTGGTTCTACTCATGCATTTGTCTGGGTCAACCTTGAGCCTTTATAACTGAAAGTTTTAAATATGACCATAATCGTGTCAGAGCAAACAATGAATGCTTCTCTATTTTTATTTTATGTATTAAGTTATCTGTAAATTCAAGCATTTTTTATATTGACAGGTTCAGTGTTTGGAGGTGCTGGATTTTGTCCGTGTCTTATTATTATATTAAACACTCCTAATTTTTATACTGTTTCATTTTTGAAATGTAAAGATATTGCCATCATTTTATTATATACTTAACCAATTCAAACATCTTGTTGATTCCTGCGTCTAAAACTTCAGAGGTGCAGAATATGTTTGATGTTTATTTCTGATGTGGTTTGATTTCTCAGAAGCAAAGCTGTTTGTCTAATTTAATTACATGCATCACATAACAGCACATGTTTATTCCCACTTCTGTTAGTTTGAAGGTGAAAAGTGTTCATTATTGTTGTTTTTTTTACCAATGTTTGGCTTCATTTCAGTTCGTTAAAGGTGGTATCCGACAGTTTGCCTACATCTAATATATGTAACAACATCTGACATCTGTTTGGGGTATTTGTGTATAATTCTGTAAAAAACCTCACACTTTAGTCTAAGCTTTGATGGTTTTTAATAGTACCTCAACTTTGGGCCAGTAAAACACGTTAATAGATGCTTAAAATGTTCATTCTTTTTCGAAACTATAAATAATAATGATTGGGATTTCTGCTAAAAATAGACATCAACATCATGTGGATGAGCTAAAACTTAAGTGGTCACGTGGTTTTCTTTGTTTAAAAATAGCTAACTGTGCATTGTGGCTCAGATAGAAAATACCTGTTTGTAATGATGATTGTGACATTATGGTACACTTTTTAGACAGGTGTAGGACATCATTGAACAACATTTTGTGAGATCAGTTTCGGTAACAATAGTTAATTAAGATGTTTAATGAAAATATTTTTGGTCCAAACTGTTGGATACCACCTTATGTGCAGATACAAATTTATGTACTGTTTAATCAGCATCCTGTTAATGGCTGCAGGTCTGACAGCCTGGAGGTTGGGGATGTGCTGCTCTCGGTAAACGGGATCAAGACGGCCCTAATGAGACACGAGGAGATCATCAACCTGCTGAAGAATGCCGACGGAAACGTGAGGCTAGAGATAGAGTATGAGCTACCAGACATAGGTGACTTGAACTTAACCCTTATCATGCTAAATTTGTTAATAACTGGTAAAAGATTATTTGTTGTTTGATAACAACTTTATGAAAAGTTAAAAAGACATACTTATAGCATTGGTAGAACGTTGGCTCCAGGTAAGGGAGGCCCTGGTTTCGATTCCGGGCTAGGATATACCAAAGTCGTAAAAAATGGTGGGGTAGCTCCCTTGCTAACGCTCAAGCAAATATAAGGGTGGTTCCAAGTTTGGTTGGCCTGATGTCAGGATAATGTGACTGAGCATGGTATCATGTTTACAGCATGCTATACACAGTGAAGGCAGCACTATATCTGCTTTAAGCGGATACCGTCTCCTTATAACTGAAAAACCGTTTGTGGGATAGTAAACCCAATAAAACAAATATACTTAGAGATACTTAGGAGCAAATGGTGGAGATCCTGATCAGACAACTCTCAGTGCAGTGTAGATCTGGATTTAAACTGTTTGCCTAAGCCTGATAAATTTGGTCTTAGTAGGCTAAAAGTTAAATACATGTACTGTGTGACTTCATTAGTGTATTTAACTGGACTTTATGCATAGAATGATAGGGTGCAGTAATGTGTTCATGTGAGCCTTGAAACGGTGTACAGTCTACCAACCAGACCTGGTAGCGCAATTGGTAGAATGTTGGCTCCAGGTACGGGAGGCCCCGGGTTCGATCACCGGTCTCAACAAACCAAAGTTAAAAAATTGTAGTGGTATAGCTCCCATGCTAACGCTCAAGCAAATAAAAGGGTAGTTCCACGACTGGTTGGCCCGGTGTTAGGATAATGTGACTGGGTCTGGTATCATGCCAGGTGTTCACGGCATGCTGTACACAGTGAAGGCAGCACTATATCTGTTTCAAGTGGACACCGTCTCCAGATAACTGAAATACTGTTGGTAGAACGATAAACCCACTAAACAAACAAACATGTTGTATGTCATTTTCTATATCTTTTTTAACTCTGCTCTTAGAATGCTCTTAATCGTAATGATGATAATTGTTTCAGGCCCAACAGACACATTTTCTGTGCGATGTAGGCAACATACAATTATGTTAGACACCGATGGCACCAGTTTTGGCTTCACTTTACGAGGCGGAATGTGTCAGGATAGACTAAAGTGTCGTCCTCTTACTGTCACCCATGTTAGACCTGGTGGTTCTGCTGACAGGTGAGTTGGCAGCTTCTGCTGCTCCTGCTGCTGCTGCTGATGATGATGATTATCATCTGCAAAAGTCTCGTTTGGATTGTCTCTCATGTAAACATCATCATTTTCATTAATGTCATCATGTCTTATTGTTTCTAAATAATGTAAGTATTGTCTTATGGTACCCTTTAAAATTACTGAATGAAGTACTTAGCAATTTTTTTACATACATGTGAACTCTCGCGTTTATGGAGGGAGACTCATGCTTTCAAGGATAATAATTATTTGAAAATGAGGGCTGTCTTACACATTTTCAGAAATTTCCATACTTGGAAACAGGTAACTTCCTTCTTTGTTTATATGAAAATAACAAATCTCCCACTTTGCATGTGAAAATTTCCCACTGTGGCCTCAGAAAAAGTTCACATGTATGTTATTATGTAATTGGTACATAAACAGATTTAGAATTCCTTCAATTCACCATCATTCCATATTTAGTGTAATTATAATTGTCATTTTTTGCTAATGGCATTGTAAGCAACTTAAAATATCATCATTTAATATTTTTCTTTTCTTGCATTTTTCTCTGTGTGGGTCAATCCAAAACATGACAAACATGACATACACTGTAATGTGTGGAGAACCTTCTAATGACCTGTCATGTTATGCTGATTCTACCAAGATATATTCGAGGTCTGAGGTCTTTTTTAATCCAAGAAATGCAAGGCATTGCCATTGTAACTATTATTGTGTCAGTGCTGATGTATATTTAAATCATTACTGGGCCTGGTAGCACATTTGGTTGAGTATCAGCTCTAGGTATGGGAGGCCTCGGACTCGATCCCATGTCACGACATACCAAAGTCGTTAAAAATGGTAGTCGTATGGCTTCCTTGCTAATGCTCAAGCAAATATAAGGGTAGTTCCACAACTGGCTGGCCCAGTATCAGGATAATGTGACTGGTGTTCATGGCATGTCATACACAGGAAGGGCAGCACTATATCTCCTTCAAGTGGACACCGTCTCCAGATAACTAAAAAGCCGTTGGTTTGATGATAAACCCAAAAAACAATAAACATATTTAAGTCAAAATAATAGACCATGTCCATGTATGTTTTTACCACTGGTTTCTGGTCTCATTTCAGGGATGGTTCTCTGAAGGTGGGGGACCGGATCTTGGCTGTGAATGAATTCAATGTGGTCACCTTGACCCTGACAGAGATGGCCATGCTACTGTCACAGTGTAACTCAGAAACATCTTTCACAGTGGAATATGATATTTCAGTCATAGGTGAGGGTTGGACGTTTTTAAAAAAAAATGTTAAAAAAATAACATCGATCGGAACAAAATCTGGCCAAGAAAGTTTGTTTGTTCAACACTCTTTAAGTCATAGAGATACTGTGTTGAATTTGATATGACTACTGCTGTCATTGTGTGATAGTATATCATAATCATATGATAAAAACCACTATGATTTTTCTGACATTTAGCAATCAAGTCTTATTACAGCATTAATATGTTCCCCAGCAGGGAGCATAAAGCCTCTGGTTTGAATGTCAGTCCATCTATCCATGATTTGTCTGGGACATATGTCTAAAACCATTGACATATTGACTTAAAACTTTTTTGAATTTCTGTTGTGGTGGGGGTTTTGTTCTTGTTTTTTGTGTTGTTGTTTTTAGAAGTAATTTAAAACTACTGAATAGATTCACTCTAAACTTGGCATATAGGAACCTGGGGATTTGTAGAAGAATGAAAACCATAACTTAAACTATGTTAATTTGTAGTTATCTCCCTTAGTTTAGTTTTTGCTATCCTATGAGTAGAAGTACACTGCACAAAACACATACATATAATGCATTAATGTTGTAGTTACCTCCTTTAGCTTATTTTTCTTTGGATAATAATTGGAGAGATTCACTTCAAACTTAGTATCAATGTACCTGATAATGAGTAGAAATACATTGTTCAACAGTCATAACTCTGTTTTTTGTTGTTGTTTTCAGACTTGCTTGTCCAAAGACTAACTTGGTTTTTACAGTGCTCAAGAACTTTAACTTTGAATTTGTTCGTTCATTACTTATATCCTTAGTTAAATAACATCCAAGTAAACAGCATGTAAATTAGACCAAAAATATTGAATATTTTAATTCTTGACTGTCTTGTATTCCTTAGTCCAAATTCCTTATGGCCAGCATAAGTCAGTTTTACTGATTCCTTATTTGTTAGGGCATCTTTTTCATCATCATTTTAAAGACTACCATTACCTCTAGCTTCTATGACTGGCTGCAATCGCTCAGGTGGTAGAGCGTCGGCTTGCGGATCCGGAGGTCATGGGTTCATACCCCGGCTGAATCAAAAGAAAGACTTTAAAGTTGGTAGTAGTGGCTTCCCTCCTAACTCTCGGGGCTAAGGGGACAGCATTAAGCCTGGCTCGTCTGTGTCAGTATAATGGACTGGCCAGGTTCAGTCCCTGGGCACCTAATGAGTGCCCCAGTGCTATAATGATAGAAATGTCGCTGCACGGTATCTGCATAAATGGCCGCAAATCCCATCCCATCCCTAGCTTCTTTAGTCAAAACCCTCTCTCTTTGTGAGTGAGTTGTGCAATATATTTTAGCATCAACATTATGATTTGTGTTGTGTTAATTAAAAAGAGATTAAATCTCGTGGTATTTGGTTTTCTGAGGAGAAACGCCTCTGATTGCTTAGTCTTTCACCGCGTGGGTTGGGATCCCGTTCGGGGCTAAGGACACAATGTGAGAAGGTCATCCAGCTAGCCTATAGTGACCTGGTGGATCTACACACACATTTGTTTGGGGTCATGACCACCAAAATAGGTGGATGTTGCTTTAATGATCATAATTTCTAAAATTGGCCAAGCTGTATAAGTGGATTTATTCATTTTCTCATTGCTGCAAGTTAAAAGTTAAATCTGTTATACCATTTTTATAGTATGGAAGCTTTTCATTTACCTTATATTTCTGTGTGTGTGTGTGTGTTTTTATTGTAATATTGTTTTCTCTGATACTGCAGATGCTGTTCAGAAGGCCACAGGTCCTTTGTTGATAGAAATAGACAAGACACCAGGGTCAGCCCTGGGTTTAAGCCTGTGTCGATCCAGACACAAGGGAAAACACAGTGTCTGTGTGGATAGTGTCAAGCCTATGAGTATAGCAGACAGGTATGTGCAATTATTATGAGCTAAAAGGTTTATAGGTTTGTTATTCATTATCCAAATATGACTGGACAAGAAATGTTCAGAGGGCGCCTATGGCTGAGCAGTTAGAGTTACTTGTAATTCCTCAGCCCCTCACCGCATAGGTTCAAGTCCCGTTTGGGTCGAAAATTTTCATTTGGGGAGGTTTTCCAGCTAACCTGCGGTGCACCGGTGGTTTTACCCAGGCATAAGTTTGGGGTCATCCTCTACTAATAAACTGCAATAGCTGAAGTGGTAGAGCGTCGGCATGCAGATTGGGAGGTCGCAGGTTCGAACCCCGGCCAGGTCAAACCACTCGTCAGTGTGAGTATAATGGACGGGCCCGCTTTGTTCCTGAGCAACTCATAAGTGCCCCTGTGCTATAATGTTAGAAATGTCGCTGCACAGTATCGGCAAAAATGCCGGCAAATCCCATCCCATATCGATCCACTAATAATTAGCTGGACATCGCCAAAATGACCATAATTGTGTTAATGCGATGTAACAAAAAACAAAACAAAAACAAGAAAAGTTCATGGGATAAATATAGTGCTAGTGCCCTAGACCTTCCTGTACTGATGCCAAATAACCTGCTGGCAGAGACAAAATCATTAAAAAAAAATTGTTCTCATGTAGACTGGATTTTTTTTTTTTTTTTTTTTTATGAGATCCTGTACACTGTTTATACCTCTAAATGCTTTGATTTGAACCGTTTTCAACTTTTTATAACACACACAATACCTAATATCCAGTAACAATAACTTAAAACCACCCTGCACACTGCAAGGCCTGTAACAATCTCCACGTCAGAGATCACATGCCTTTCAGATTACAGTAGCCTCAGCCATCTTGTAGAAAAAAAGGGACATAGGGTTTGTTTGTTAATTGGGTTTATGTCCCACCAACAGTATTTCAGTTATCTGAAATAATTTTGGTTAAGGAGACAGCATTACGCCTGACTCATTGGTGTCAGTATAATGGACTGGCCGGGTTCAGTCCCTGGGCACCTCATAAGTGCCCCTGTGCTATAATGATAGAAATATCGCTGCACAGTATTGGCAAAAATGCCGGCTAATCCCATCCCACCCCATCCCAGCTTAGCCCAATTTGATTAGGCCTATGCAAGTAGTGTCTATCTAAATTAACTCTTTTATCTGGACGAAAAATGTTTGCCACCATGTATTTCAGTACAGCTTGTTACCTGTTCTTATAGATGTCAGCAGATAAATGAGAACTTAATTTCATTATCAATATATATAGCATGATAATGGTTAATTTTGTCTGTCTAGGTGTGGCGCTCTTCATGTTGGGGACCACATTCTGTCTTTAGATGGCGCGGAGGTGGAACATATGACCGTTGCCGAGGCAATGCAGCTGCTTAAGTCATCGCCAGGGGACCATATCAAGATGGAAATACTTCCTGTCCGTCTGGCAGAGCAACGCTCGACCTCTCTCGACATGGTCTACTTTAACTCAGGTTAGTGATAAACACACTCCTATTGCAGAATCTTCTCAAATTATTTGTAAAAGAATTTAATCTAAAACACTTTTTGGCACTTCCTTTTTTGCTCTGGCTTTACAAGTCTGCATGTTGTATTTTAGATATGCAAGCAAAAGTTTTGCACAACTGTGCTTTAGACTATTTTGCCACTTTATTTCAATGTAATGTTGTCACTTTTCTCAATTAGGAATAATATTATTTCTAAAGATATTCTTTCCAACATTTGGTGTGTTATAATTTATGATAAAAGCATAGCATTTTATATTTGTTTTTGCAGCAAGTTCTTGCTCTAAACTGATATTAACATCCAAATCACTATATGTGTCAATCGATGCTATTTTTTCATTAATATTGTTAGTAGCATAATTAAATGAATTTACTAAATCCCATTCAGTTAACTATTATCAAAGCTTTTTAGGTGTACTAGCTATTGTTTTGCTTTGTACTGTCAATTTAATTGTAAAAAAAGTAACATTTGTGTATGATATGTACTACTCAATGGAATCAATAAAATCTGTCAAAATCATATTTGAATGACACTATCTCAATGCTACATTGCAAAATGCAGATAGTGTCTTTTTTTGCTTGTTAGCCCCTTATATCTTGTTTATCTTGACCCATGTTATGTTATAACCCTATTAAATAATAATGTAATCAAAGGTTTATGCTTGATCTGCTATAAGCCAGATAATTTTATTTTAGAGCTACCTGTTTGAAGCAAGTTAAAACATTTTGTGTGTTTTTTTAGCTCACTGAGCACAACGTGCTCAAGGGGAGCTTTTGTGATACCGCTTCGTCCGTCGTCCGTCGTCCGTTGTTCGTCGTCCGTTGTCCGTCGTCAACATTTACCTTGTGAACACACTAGAGGCCACAATTTTTATCCAATCTTCATCAAACTTGGTCAGAATGTTTGTCTGCATGAAATCTTGGATGAGTTCATTATTGGGTCACCTGGGGTCAAAAAGTAGGTCACGAGGTCAAATTTTAGGAAAAACTTGAGAACACACTAGAGACCACATTTATAGCCCAATCTTTACCAATCTTGGTCAGAATGTTTGTCTACATGAAATCTTGGATGAGTTCGTAACTGGGTCACGTGGGGTCAAAAAGTAGGTCACTAGGTCAAATCTTAGAAAAAGCTTGTGAACACACTAGAGGCCACATTTATAGCCCAATCTTCACCAAACTTGGTCAGGATGTTTGTCTGCATGAAATCTTGGATGAGTTCGTAACTGGGTCACGTGGGGTCAAAAAGTAGGTCACTTGGTCAAATCTTAGAAAAAGCTTGTGAACACACTAGAGGCCACATTTATAGCCCAATCTTCACCAATCTTGGTCAGGATGTTTGTCTGCATGAAATCTTGGATGAGTTCGTAACTGGGTCACGTGGGGTCAAAAAGTAGGTCACTAGGTCAAATCTTAGAAAAAGCTTGTGAACACACTAGAGGCCACATTTATAGCCCAATCTTCACCAAACTTGGTCAGGATGTTTGTCTGCATGAAATCTTGGATAAGTTCGTAACTGGGTCACGTGGGGTCAAAAAGTAGGTCTCTAGGTCAAATCTTAGAAAAAGCTTGTGAACACACTAGTGGCCACATTTATTGCCCAATCTTCACCAAACTTGGTCAGGATGTTTGTCTGCATGAAATCTTGGATGAGTTCGTAACTGGGTCACGTGGGGTCAAAAAGTAGGTCACTTGGTCAAATCTTAGAAAAAGCTTGTGAACACACTAGAGGCCACATTTATAGCCCAATCTTCACCAAACTTGGTCAGGATGTTTGTCTGCATGAAATCTTGGATGAGTTCGTAACTGGGTCACGTGGGGTCAAAAGTAGGTCACTAGGTCAAATCTGAGACAGAGCTTGTGAACACACTAGAGGCCACATTTATAGCCCAATCTTCACCAAACTTGATCAGGATGCTTGTCTGCATAACATCTTGGATGAGTTCGTAACTGGGTCACGTGTGGTCAAAAAGTAGGTCACTAGGTCAAATCTTAGAAAAAGCTTGTGAACACACTAGAGGCCCTATTTATAGGCCAATATTCACCAAACTTGGTCAGGATGTTTGTCTGCATGAAATCTTGGATGAGTTTGTAACTGGGTCACGTGGGGTCAAAAAGTAGGTCACTAGGTCAAATCTTAGAAAAAGCTTGTGAACACACTAGAGGCCACATTTGTAGCCCAATCTTCACCAAACTTGGTCAGGATGTTTGTCTGCATTAAATCTTGGATGAGTTCGTAACTGGGTCACTTGGGGTCAAAAAGTAGGTCACAAGGTCAAATCTTAGAAAAAGCTTGTAAACACACTAGAGGCCCTATTTATAGGCCAATCTTCATCAAACTTTGTCAGAATGTTTGTCTACATGAAATCTTGGATGAGTTCGTTATTGGGTCTTGTGGGGTCATAAAGAAAAGGCTTGTGAAAACACTTAAGAGGCTACATTGATGGCCCAGTCTTTACCAAACTTGACCATCATGTTTGCCAGTATGAAATCTTACATATGTTTTGAAGTGAGTCATGTGGATTCAGTAGGTTACTTGGTAAAATTCTAGAAAATGTTATCAACCCAGTGGCCACACTAATGGTCCAATCTTCACCAAAGATTTCTAAAGTAAATAAGTTTTAATTACTTAATTCCAGATTTGAGCCTACGAAAGCCTGTGTCATCAGGTGAGCGATTAAGGGCCATCATGGCCCTCTTGTTTATTTTCTCTATGAATGTAACATATTTCAGATGCCAGTGCCCCCATTACATTGAACCTTAATACTTTTATCTAAAACTAATGTGTAACATGAAAGTTAACCCATTCTAGCTATTTTGACTAATTGTTTCATCAATTATTTGAGATCCATCTATTTTATGTTAGTAAACACATGTAATACAAGTTCAAAATATTCATGTCCATCTATTTTAAGTTACTGTAAAGTTTTATTGATAAGACGCACACAAAGATAAGACGCACCCCCTCTTCGACGTCTAGAGTCAAGGAAAAAAGCAAATTCTCAAAGACAAGACGCATCCCCTATTCACTAATCCATCTGACCGTCATTAAGCATTTCCAGAGTTGCCGCATCGCTTGATTTGACTCAAGGGAACATGTTCCAATTGTTCTGTAAATCTGTGTTTGCGCCGAGTGCTTATTATTCTCTAAGTGTCTTGAATAATACGTCGCGACTGTTTGCCTAGTAAGACGGTGTGTATTGTGTTACGTTATGACACTCAACACCAGTATATCGTTTACACGCTTTTAAAAGCTTTTAAATGTTCATTTTCACACCAGAGTATTGAAGTGACCGCTTACAATCAGTTAGTTCTATGCACCTGTGTAATTACTCACGGATGATAGATGATCTATTTACATCAAAAGAGGTGTTAAAATTTGTCTGCACAAATAGCCAATGCACATTTTATTGTTGTTGTTAAGTGGGTTTTTAATTTCAAATTAAAAATTATTCGTAGTTAACATTCCAAATAAAAAAAATTTCAAATCAAAATTGATCAATTGAATAATACCATATTACTTAGACGATGATTACAGCGTCGTCAATGAATATGCCCATTTCACTAAAACTCAATAACCGTTTCCGGATTATGAAACTTGCAGATTTTGTTAGAATAAAGTGATATTTATGCAAAAATTTATTGCATATTGTTGTTTTTTTAATACAGAAATGAATTTAAATAAATTAAATAAATTTTAAACAGAATGAATGTCTCTTTTTATGTTAAATGTCAAATTTTAGGTAAAAACAATGTAAGTTTTCCCTTAAAATAGCACAATACAGTTGTCTATGGCTGATACTATCGGTGATAGTCTCTGCCGTCGGATTAGTCTATGGGTCAATTTTGGTTTGGGGAAAAAAGGGGAAAACTTTATTTCGCATGGATAAGACGCACCCCCCACTTTCTTATTATAATTTAGGACAAAAAAATGTGTCTTATCTATAAATCTTTACAGCAAACTTATTGTCACGTATTTCAATTTATACAATATCATGTTAGATAAATCTATTCATGTAAGATCCAACCTATTTATTTTTAGACACAACTTGTTATTCGTTTGAAAGTTCAGCTAAATTGTGTATCATTTAAAACAATGTAAATCCAATCCATCTTATGTAAGCTCCGCCCATCCCATATCAGACATGCCCATTCCATATCTGCCCCTCCCATAACCAGTCCCTCTGTGTGAGAATCCTGCCTCCTGCATGCATGTGCTATGTATACCTGCAGGCCAACAGAAGCAGTACATCAACCCCTCCCTCTCCACCCCCGTGCTGAACTCCTCCTCCATGTTTAACGGCTTTGGCCCCTCGCGAAGTTACAATCTACTTGGACCATCAGGCCGAACCTCCTCAGAAATGATAAACAAGCGAAGAAAGTCATGGATGAAAGCTGACAAACGAGCAGGATCTTGTGGTACTGCAATCATTATGTTTTGTGATCAAGTGCTAGGTTTAGAGTGAAAACACGTGTTTCTGCCATACTTGTTTCTTTTGTTGAAATGTTTACAATAAAAAGTATATAATGCTGAATTAAAACTGTTGTTGAAATAAATTTCATCACACAAAAAATCAACTTGTGAATGAATGTTTTTTTTATCATAAATACAAACATAATATTAATAAACATACGAAACTGATATACACAGCTTCTGTAATGTTAACAAACATGAATTTTTTACAAGGTTAATAAGGTCTTTATTATTTATCACATTACTTTGAATTTTATTTTTATTTTGCTTCAGCTCACAGTTTTGCTAAGCATTGTTTTCTTTTCTTTTTTCATTTTTGGCAATTCACTTTGCTCCATAATTTGTTTGAATGCTGCTAGGTTTGGGGTTGTTGTTTTTTTTTATTTGTTTTTTTATCCTAACTTAATAACTGCCATAACTTGCACACATTCAACAAACTCTTCATTTTCATCATTATTTACTTTTCAATTTATAAATTAAGAATTATTGGGGAAAGTATATAATTTTGATGATAGGGGCGCTTTGGCATAGTGGTAGAGTTGCCAATTTGTAACTCCTCTGACTGCTTAGCCTCTCACCACGTGGGTTCGAGTCCCGTTCAGGGCAAAGGACTTAATGTGAGAAGGTCTTCCAGCTGACTTGGGTGCGCCGTTGGTTCTACCTGGATATGTTTCTGGGGTCTTCCTCCAGCAAAAAACTGGATGTTGCTGTAATGATCATAAATGATCGCTGCAATGTATGTCAAAAGCAGACAAAACAAAATTTTGATCATAAAGTACATTATTTGTGTGTTTTCATGATCAAAAACATATCTTTTTAGTCTTCCAACTAGGTACCACACAAGAAAATCAAAGTCGTCTTAGTTTCAGTAGAATGTGTTACAATAAATTATTATAAAAAATATGTAATTGTATATCTCTTTGCCATTTGTTTTTTTTTTCAAATATACTCAGTATACATACATGTTCTTTTCTTCATAGCATCCAAATTTTTACATTGATTATTGTGATCTATCTCATGCTTCATAAAGCTAATGATTGTCTGACAGACGACCTTAATAAAGAGATGAACTATGAAATTTTTTAAGTCACATATATTTTTTTATAATAAATTATAATGTTAATATGCTGATCTTTATTTACAAGGTATTTTGTAAACATTTACATTTTTCATCCAGCTTGTCTAATACTTTCAGTATTTAATGAATAAGAATGTAAGATTCTAATTATCGCATAACCAATAATTCAGATATTTTTGTTAAATTTGAATAATTTTTTGTGTCACCTCTATGACTTGATAACTAACAAGTGAGTTATCAGAAATAACCAATGGGTGACACCTAATAAATACACAAAATATTTGATAAAACTTTATACCCAGGATGGTCGAACAATTTGAGTTGACAGTTTAAATGCCCTCAGTCAGGTCACCCCTGGCCGAGTGGTTAGAGGGGCTGGCTTGTAACTCCTCAGCCCCACACTGTGTAGATTCAAGTACTGGTTGGGTCGACAAATGGGGAGGTTTTTCATCTAACCTGTGGTTTGCCTGTGGTTCTAATCAGATGTAAGTCTGGAATCTTCCTCCAGCAGCTGGATGTCACCAATATGACCATAGTTGTATCGATGCAATGTAACACACACAAAAATACCCTCAGTCTCTCAACATGTGGGTTGATCTCCAACTTGCCTGAGAACAGCTCTTCCAGCTGATTTCAGCACAAGGGTGCCATCAACCAATGTTCTTCTAGTGACTGCAACAGCCATAAGTAGCTGGAAGTCACTATAGTCACCATAATTCTACTAAGGCAACTTATATAAAAAATTAAAACTTTCCTTTTATGTTCTGCCCCTCAGTGTCGGTAGCATCTACCTCTAACTCTGTGTTCACGGCCAGTAACCAGGTGTGTCGCATGGACTGCCTGGAGGTAGTGCTGTACGGTGAGCGGTCAGGGCTAGGGATTGTACTTGACACCTCAGTCCTCAAGGGCTGCCTACTGGAGGAGCCTCCCATCATAACGAGGCTGGAGCCAAATTCTGCTGCAGAAAGGTACAGCTGGAGTATTCTTATTCATCATGATTATTGCCTTAAGGTCTTTAGTTTGTTTGGAAATCACAGTTTATTGTAAATATGTATTCAATTTATTTGGGGTTTGTGGCTTTGAGATATCATTTTTTAAATAATTTAATGTAGAATTTTTATTTATCTATTTTCCATGACCTTTTTTTAAATTTCATAAACCAGCATCAGTGTATGACTAGTTGAGCTGTAATACCCAAACATTTTGTCTGTAATATCCAAAAACAATTTTTCTGTAATATCCAAAAACATTTTGTCTGCAATACCCCAAAACATCTTTTCTGTAATACCCAGAAACATTTTTCCTGTAATACCCAAAAACATTTTTTCTCTAATACCTGAACACTTTTTTTAGGAATACCCAAACTTTTTTCTGTTACTCATACAAACATTCCATGTGTCATCTAAGATGAAGCTGTAGGCCACAATGTCGCACACTAGTATTTATTAATTTCTGCTACAAATGTCTTTATCTCACAAAGTTTATTCTTGGAGCATTCATTTAGACATCTTATTACAACCATTTTAGGTGTGGGGTGATACAGGAAGGGGACCGTCTGCTGACGCTAAACGGACATGACGTCTGTGACCGAACCCTGGATGAAGTGAACGCCATGTTGTACGAGTCATGGCAGTATGCCAAACTAGAGGTCGGGTTTGATATAGCAGACTCTGTAATGGCCAGTAGTGGGAAATATGTTGTCAAGTTGCCACGGAAACCTGGGGGCATTGGAATCACTCTCAGCTGTAAGTTTTGATTATTTTGTTGTTGTGCATCATAATACACTCCAAAGTATATAATAACAAATCCATCTAATGTAAATTCCTTCTATGTATTTTCACATATATATATACTGTGAAAGCATTTTCTTTCGTGGGGCATTTAATTTCTTGGAATTTGTGGGCAAGTCAATCCACGAATTTAAGTACCAACGATATAAAATCCCCTTGGTTAGACTTTCGAATGCTAGATTTACTTGTAAATCATGTCAACATATTTTTACTAAACAGGACATAATGCTCAAACAAACAGACGATTTCACCACACTTTATTTACATTGTATTGACATAGAACGACATATTACGAACATAAGCCATTTAATCATAAAAAACGATCTATGCAAAGTAATTTTATACTGTAATATATACACGAGCAGTATAGACTAAAGCACACCGTACAGGTAATTTTACAACATTTTGTCACAACACAACACAATGACACTAGCACAGGCCTGCCTTCCGGAACCCCGCAACGATCAACTCGGTCTTCGCTTCTACATGAGTGTGGGCTTCGATCAGGGTCTGTTTTGAGTCAGTTTGCATTGTACGCTAATTGGCATTAATTGACAGTAAATGGCTTCGTTAAATAAGACCCTTAAAAGAACCCGCGCCCCTAAATTCTTTATGAATATAATCCCTTAAATGACACGCTAATTGACAGGTGTCATAAAACTCGTCTGATGAGACTCGGCTGTGAAAACATTGACCGGCTGCCGCGGATCAATATCACCAGTCGTGACGTAAGACGATAGGCATAGTCACTCGCTTATCCGTAGTTTCGCAATTGACCCTGTTTCAGTGTTAGGCCTCAGTTTCGCATCTGTCAGAAATCGAAGGTATTTTTTTTTTTTTTTTCGTGGGTAGGGCAATCCACGAAATCAAGTACCCACGAATATGCCCGTCCTCCTCAAACAACGAAATTTCTGCCCCACGAAATAAAATGCTTTCACAGTATTCAGTTTTTATTAAAAGCATTAATCTTGAATGTTTCCTTTTTCTGATATTTAAAACACTGAAGTAATAAGCGTTTATAATTGCATACAACTCTCTGTACATGCATCCATTTTCTTTCTTTAGATATTGAACACTCTTCTCAGTTATTGTCTTTGATGATGCTCTTCTCTTGAATGCCTGTACTGCTGCATGCATCTCTATCTGTCTGATCATGATTTCAGCCAAGACAATGCTGGGGTACCCTCTAGTCATTATGGAGGTCAAGAAGGGTAGTCCGGCGTACAGGTAGGTCTTGACAGTTGTCTACTTTTAAGAAGTATTTTTTAAACTTTAGCCCTGATTGTAAGTGCATTATGTCTACAAGTATTTTTTTCTTGACATTTAAATTGTGTTTGCCATTATTTTCCATTACTCAGTTTTTTACATGATATTGCATATTGTTTATGTTATCATATCTTATGGCTATGCACATTCATAACCAGATATTTGTATATTTTCTTTTAAATTTTACCTATTCTACCTTTTTATGTTTGAATGGTTTGTAAACTGTTTTTCTGTATCCTGCTTTTTCTCAACAATTCCTTATCTTTCTTTATTGTTATACAATCTACCCCTATTTTGCCTCCTGATGTCTCCTTTCTCACTCGCCATATCACTTTTCCTCTGGTATTGTCTTACCTTTTTTTTAAACTTAATTTACATATGATAGAATTCACAAATTACATATTTTTCTCCCTTTACTAAACCTATTTTCTCTCCAGGTGTGGATCTATCCAGGCCGGGGACAGACTAATGTCCATCAATGACATACGGACAGACAACCTGAGCCTGGATGAAGCAGTCTCCCTACTAAAGGGCCAGGATGAGATCATTCGTCTCAAGCTACACAGGGAGGACCATTGCCAGGGTAAGATCTTTGGCAGGGTACAGCATTTAGGTGTTGGAGATCTTTGGCAGGCTACAATGTTTAGGTGTTGGAGATCTTCGGCAGGGTACAATGTTAAGGTCTAGGAAATCTTTGGCAGGGTACAATGTTAAGGTGTAGGAGATCTTTGACAAGGTACAATGTTTAGGTCTAGAAAATCTTAGGCAAGGTACACGTTTAGGTGTAGGAGATCATTGTCTCAAGCTACACAGGAAGGACCATTGCCAAGGTAAGATCTTTGGCAGGGTACAACATTTAGGTGTAGCAGATCATTGTCTCAAGCTACTCAGGGAGGACCATTGCCAGGGTAAGATCTTTGGCAAGGTATGTTTAGGTGTAGGAGATCTTTGGCAGGATACAATGTTTAGGTGTAAGAGATTATAGTCACAAGCTACACGGGGAGTGCCATAGCCAAGGTAAGATCTTTGGCAAGGTGCAATGTTTAGGTGTAAGAGATCATTGTCTCGAGCTACACATGGAGTGCCATTGCCAAGGTAAGATCTTTGGCAGGGTATGTTTAGGTGTAGGAGATCTTTGGCAGGATACAATGTTTAGGTGTAAGAGATTATAGTCTCAAGCTATACAGGGAAGACCATTGCCAGGGTAAGACACACACACACACACACACACACACACCCCCCCCAAAAAAAAAAAAAAAGGAAAAAGAAAAGTCCTATTCCTAGGGTTGCATATTACTATTATATTGGCTGTGGGCACATTTGAACCCCTAATATGTCATTGTTTATTCTGGTTGTCAAGATTGCTCTTGCGGTTTCTCCTCTCCATGTGTTTTTCCCCTCATGGCTTGTTTTCAACAGCTTCATGCATTTTAAATCAAACTGCTTTTAACCATCCATAACATTTAGTAACAATAATACTATATTTCAGATGAGAATGGTGAGGAGTGTATATCATACACTGTGGAGCTACAGAGGAATGGTGGTCTATTGGGTGTGACCATCTCGGGAACAGATGACCCTGGGGATCCCATCATTATCTCCGCCCTCACTGATGGAGGGCTCGCCTCCAGGTATACAAATTTTCAATTTTCTTTAAAGTCTTAACTCTTAGCCTGCTTGTACTCAAATTTATCAGGCACAGGCAAATAATGTAGATCCACATCAGCCAGCTCCCTATGGAATCTAAGATACTTTCCATATAAAACTTAAAATATACAAATAAAATCCTAACAACCAGATGCCGGTTTCCAAGCCAAGTCATACTTTTTCATACAGAACTGGTGCCATATATGTTGGTGACCGGCTGCTGGCCATCAATAGTGTCCCCACAAGCGGGAAGTCCCTAGATGAGGCTACCAAGATGTTGGCGTCTGCAGGGGATGTCGTCACACTAAAAGTGGCTCGCCCAGATAAATCAAGTAAGTCATGCAGGATAAGTTTTAAAGAAGATTCTATGTATATTATATTTATACATAGACTGTATACCTTTATTTATGATATGAATTTACCAAAATAAACAAAAGCCTTAAGCATTTAAGCTAATGAAATTTATAACAGGAAAATAGACACTGCATATATTGATTACAAATTTAAAGTTGGAGCTTGTGAAAAAAAAAATAGTTTTGTTTAAAAAAACGCAATCATATTTCTGTAAAAAAAAAGGTCTTTCTGGAAGCTAATGCAGGTTATCAGTCTGTGTCATTATTTGCTTAAATAAATTTTTATTTTTAACTGAATTTTATATTGTCTATTTGAGTTAAAGGTGAATGTTCGCTTCATAAACCAGTCAGGTACTGAGGGAAAACTCAAGCTCAAAGTTTATCATCTAATAACTTTGATTGATTTAATAAAATTTTAGTATCTTTTTTACTGGTTTGATATCAAATAAGCTGATGGTGAGTAAAGTTGTGATTTTTTTTATTTATATTAAGTTGTTAGTGTGTCTTAAAGGATAAGTAATTTAAAATAATTTAAAAATCTCAATGTTTTTTACTTTAATTGCAGCAATCTTTTATGCAAAAACCACTTCGTTTAATTCTGTTTTACTGTTTGCTTTCTAACTTCCCTATTATACTTTTGCAGAACCTGGTCGCAGTGTAAGCAATAACAATGTAAGTAACAATAAATATTCAGTATTCAATAAATGTACAAGATGTTTTATCACCTCTTTTATCACTGCGATTGATATTATACACTATGTCCATTACTTAATATGTCCCTTAAATTTAAAAAAATACATAATAATATATGTACCTTTTGAAAATTCATGCATCATTTATTCTCCCTATGTTTCAAAGCATTTTCTTATAATTTTAAAGCATAAACATATCTAAAATTTGTATTTAACTATCAACTTTGATTGCACTTTTTCTTTTTCTTTTTTAGGCCCTTGTACTGCAATATAAAAAAAATCTTACGTTGATTTTTTTAACTCAGGTACTCTGTTTTACTATTGTGTAAATATTAATCCATTATTTTACACATATGTTCTCTTTTACAGTTATTGGATCGAGGAGAACTGTGCAAGTCCACCACACCAGTACGCAGCCTTGACAGTGCACTGGACTCATGGGATAGTGCTGATGCCCATGCCACTGGTAACCATTGTTACCCAGTGGTGACGCCACGCATCAAACCTCAGAATGCCACCTTTCAGAAGAGTGGGGAAAAACGTAGAAGAAACAGTGCTAACAAAAATAGATCTTGTTCGTCTGACTCTACGGATACAGGTGATGATTTTGGTAAAAAACTTTCCGAGCTCCGAATATCCGATGAAGCCTGGGAGGGTGATCATGAAAGTAGTCGGAGCGATGAATCTAGTCCTGGCGCCGGTGCTGATTGGTCGAAAGCATTTAAAAACTTTGAGGTGCAGTCAGATATGTTGGAACAAATTTCAAATACTATGGCCCAGAGCGGGGGTACAGGTAGTCTAGATCGACGAACAATTAGAAATCATACAGGCAAAAAAGAACGACAGAAAGTACGTCGAAATTGGTCGCACAGTACAAGTCGTAGTGCTATAAGTCAGAGTGATTTAAGACCACTCGAGGCAAAACGCCAGCGCCGGTGTGCCAGTAGTAGCGGTAGTTCTCGAGATTTTCACATTGAGAAAGTGCAGGTTCATGATCAGTTGAAGACTGTGTTTGCTCCACAGCCTATTCAGTTGCACCGAGTGACACTAGTGAAGGAGAACCTTGATGAAGACTTTGGGTTCGGTGTGTCTGATGGTGTATATGATAAAGGAGTGTATATAAGTGCAGTCCGACCGAAATCAGTGGCAGATAGAATGGGCCTGAAACAATATGATAGAATATTACAGGTAGGTAGAATATGGTATTTGTTTTGTCACTTTGATCCCTGGAACAATATGATAGAATATGACTACTATTTTTATATGGTTGAATATATTGCTAATAAAATTGCTAAATTTTTTTTTTTCTATCAATTTTCTAGTTCATTGTCTGAGGTCAATATACCCACACAAATGTTCATCTCACAATAAAGCAAAAATGATATCACCTGAATTTCATAGATTTACAACAACTTTTTACTCTGTTTTGCAGATCAACAAGCGTAAAACCAGAGACTTTGATTGCAGCCTTGCCATTCCCCTCATCTCCACAGCAGGTAACTGCCTGGACATTGTCGTCTGCAGAAATCCTCTCACTGCCAAGAAAACATTGCTAAAGTCGAGCAGCTTCAAGAAGCGACCCCCGCCACCGGAGCCGATGGACGAAGAGGTGGCTGTGAACTTCGATGAAGTGTCTTTGGAGAGTAGTCCAGTGTATATGAATGTGTATAATCTAGACACGCCAATTGCACGCAGTGTCAAGTCATGTAAAACAGTATGATAGGAGGTCAGTCCCACTGATAAACCCTTTACTTACTGGAAACACCTTTAAAGAGGAGGATTCCAGATGGTTAGTGGTAGATTTGCAGACTTGTAACTCCTCTGACTGCTTAGCCTGTTGCCATGTGAGTTTGAGTTCCATTCTGGCGAAGTATGTAACTTGGGATGGTCTTCTAGCTGACATCAGGTATTTGTCTGGGGTCTCCCTCCACCGAAATAGCTAAATGTTGCTAATGTGATCATAATAAATAAGAAAAAATAAACACCTTTCATTGAGGTATGTCTTACGTTTTTTGGTGTGAATGGTGTTTTCAACATAGGTTAAACACTGAGTTTAAGATTAACTATAAGATCTAAGCTAATAGTGTAGACCTTGATCAGCCTGCTCCCACTGTGGGCTGTCTGATCAGCATCTGCATCATTGGCTGCTTGGTCTCAAGATATATGTACAATTTCGACATAGTTGTTAGCAGACAATTAAGACTAACAATAAAAAAAAGTTTCTAATAGTTAAGTATTTCTCCTGTGTGATCCCTTGTCCCATGTCAATAGCCAATAAATACTTTAAAAAGAAATGCAAGGTAAACATTTGGCTTGATCGGAGGTTACATATTTGAATGTTATTAATTTATTTTATAAATCTGACAAATACATTTTTATAAGCAATTATTGCAGAAAACATTTACTGGATTTGGACCATTACTTATTGTGTTTTTAAAAGCATTTCTGTTTCATTACAGTTAAAGGTGGTATCCGTTTGAACCAAAGATTTTTTTCTAAAAAAACAAACCCCAATAAGTCATTGTAACTTGAAAAGGTACTTCAAGATGCTGTTAAATGATACCCTAGATATGTGTAAACAGCAAAGCATAAATTCCCACTTGTCATTGTAAACAAGTATTTCCTCCCTGAGCCACACTGCACAGTTAGCTATTTGTAATCTAAGAAAACCACATAACCACCACATGACCACTGTTTTTTACGATCCCTTTACATACTCATTTGGGTAAAAAGCTCTGAAACCGATATCTATTTTTAGCTCTAATCCCCATCATGCTTATTTATAGATTTAGAAAGAATTGACATTTAAAATGGCAAAATTCACGATTTATGCTATTTTGCACTTGTGGTTGCCATTTACTTAATTTAAAGTGTAAGTTTATGCATTGATTTTGGCCCAATTCCTTAAACAAAGATAAGAAATGGCAAATGGTCAAACACTACCTTTAAACATTGACTCAAAAGAAATGCCTTAATAGAACAATTTTATCAGTGCCTACACTGTAGAATTTGAAAGTATGTAGTAAATAAAAAAGCAAATTAGGGGTCTGCATTTTTATTAAGCCCGGAAAGTCAAGGGCAGATGCTTATGTTAGAGGTAACATGAACATGAGATCAATAGACAAATCCACCTTGTTTCTATGTGTGAGTTACAAGCCATATTCTTGTGTCATATAGGTTTTTGTCTAGTCGTTTATCCACTGTGATTTTTTATTTTAGTGCCAGTACAGTGGTTGTAGGTGCTTTGTAGACTGTATCGATTATTATATTTCATGATACTTCTAATAACAGATAACCAAACCTCAGAACCAAATATATTGGTGTAAGAAATGGTAGGGAAATTCTACAAAATTAGACAAATTTAGGGACTTGGCTTAGTTTGAGACTTTCCAGAAGTCATTGCTTTGTGAATTATAACATTCTTTTCTTTTTCGAACAAAGCATTTGTCAAATTGGAGGTCGTGCGTTTATATAATGCATACTGATTAATTTGAAAAAGATTTTCAAGTTATTTTTTGGGTTTAGTTTTTTTTTTACCAAAAATTTGGAATCTAGGTATTGAATCTATATATTATACCTTACATAAGGATATGTAAGAAAGGTTGAGACCTGATAACATAAGTTTTTGCCTTTTTTCTCTTATTTATCAAAGCTGCATGAAACTGTTACCACAAGAATTTGTTTGCTTAGAGTATGTACAATGTTTACTATTTACTTAAATATATTTTCTGTTTAGTTTATGTAAAAAGTAAGGTAATTGATAAACAATGCTTTTGTTTTCAAGGATAAAGTACTGAGTTTGCCATTTTTTTTCTTTGTGACATGTTTATTTTATAGTTGTGTCATTTGCCATTTTGTTACAGACAAGAGTGCTTGTATGCCTCGATAATCATAATCATAATTTTACCTCTGGCAACTTGGTACAAATATATTATTTTTAGCTCATTGTTTGCTTTGAATAGTAAAGTCTAATGTAACAATTAGGAATTGTAAACAATGGGTGTTAAGTTATTAAGAATGAATTGCATCCCATCCCTCTGAATACTGTTTAACAATCAAGTTGTACAATATAAGTTTTCTTTATTTAACCTGACACATTTAAAACCATTAAAAACGGACCTGGTAACACAATCAGTACAGCATCAGCTCCAGGTACGTTCAGACCCGTATTCGATCTCGGGCCTCAGCATACCAAAATTGTAAAAAATGGTAGTGGAAAGCTCCCTTGCTAACATTCAAGCAAATATAAGGGTAGTTCCACGACTGGTTGATCTGGTGTCAGGATAATGTGACTGGGTGTGGTTTTATCATGCCAGGTATTCACGGCATGCTATACACAGTGATGGCAGCACTATACCTGCTTCAAGTGAACACCGTCTCCAGATAACTGAAATACTGTTGGTGGGACGATAAACCCAATAAACAAACAAACAAAACCATTAAAAGGGGGAATTGAGTAGTATTTGGTTTATATATTTATAATTAGTATACCATTAACAGCTGTAATTTTCTTCATAACTGCACTCAACCAATTAAGTATACACAATACTTACTATAGTTTAAGTTGCATTTTTTTAAAACAACTAAATGTGAAGTGTAGACTTTTTTTCTTTTTTTTAAATGTTGTATACACTTTATTTGTTATACTCTTTAAACAAAATATACAAACCTTGTTTTTTTGTATATGATTATACACTTCATACATATTTGATACTTTTTCATGGTTAGATTTCTTTTACATACAAAAAGCGATTGCTTGCCAATTGAAGAGTGCTTTTGATAGTTTAGATCTGAAAATTTAGATCTCTTTTTCTTTCCTTATTAAATATCATGGTATGGAGCCAGTATTGTTCTGACTTGTATAGTTTTTGTAGTAGTGGTATTTCTTATCTGCATTATGACATCTTGTCCGATCAACACATTTGCTGTTGTTTACAAGATATGATGAAACTATAGGTTTATAATTATTCTTTTCAATAAGTAACGTAACTGTTTTAAGTTATAAATAAAAATCATGTTGTCAAGGTACTTTTTTTTCACCAGTAATTGATACTTTTTATATGTGAAGTTATATTTGCTTATAAAACCAGCATGTTGTATTTGAAATGCTATTAGCACCATGTATGACACAGGCCAGGATAGTGCTATAGTGTGGGTAATATCTGTGCTCTGACTGAAAATGAGGATATTGGTCACTTGAATTGTTGTAATATTTTTCTAGATGTAATGTTGTTTTTATGTAGAATTGACAAGGAAAGCTTATCTCTAATATTGAAAACTCTGCAAAGTAAAATTAATTAAGATTATTTGATTGATAAAACTATTACATGTACTTGTTCATAACATGTGCCATACATACATAAAAATACATACTTTTGTTGTAGATGTACATATAGATTGATTTTTTAACTCACCATCTCTTTGTTCTACAAATTGCCAACACTTGTAATTTTCCAACACTTCTACAAATTGCTTATACTTCTACAAATTTAAGCTTGAGTTAATGAAATAAAAAACTTCCTTTGTTATATTTTTTCGACATGAGTAGGAAATTTGTAATTATTATTTTATTTATAATATACCTGTATGCATGTAATATATGATCAAAGGTCAACCACACATAGCATGTGTTCAAGTCAGAGCACATGGGAAGGCCTTCCAGCCAGTGACCTGTGTGGAGATGGTGGTTATATCCTTATATTGTCCAAGGTGTTCCATCATCAAAAGATAATTGTTTCCGCAGCAGTCCAAGATCAAAATAGGCAAGCAAGCTGGAGCGTAAATTTTACGATAAACCGCTGCTGTTGGTTATCATATGATGCTGCTTGATACTTTTGGTTACTAATTGTGTTGTTTATTTTTTGTTGGATTATTTTTGTGTGAATACTCAAATTTGTAAAAAGATCTGTATCATTTGATATTTTAATGTTTCTTTCTTATGTTTAAGTTATGTACTTAATAGGTAATTTAATGTAGCATAGTTGTCATTTCTTCTGACATTTTTACATTCAAGAATTTATTGAAAAGCAAATAAAAAACAACAACAGTACATATAAAAAGGTAACGAAATATGTTAATATGTTTGGATGAGGTAGAGATATGATACATAAACCAGTTTGAGAAAAATATGTGTGATTTAAGTTGTCAAAGTTAGTTGTGTATTCATAGTTCTGTTCAGCCTGAAGAATACAATTATAACTTGCATTTTTCTTTTGTAATACATTTGAACTCATCATATATGAAGTTTGTATTCAGTGTAAAAGGATATACTTTGTAACAATATTTGATACATGTATACAGATAATGTGTATAGGTGTATTCTTGTATTGCTAGATAATTTAAGGACATTGTGCAATATTACGCCGTGCTGCCATGAAGATTGTATGAAAAATAAGTCAAATTATTTTCTCACATTTTGAGAAATTTTGATTATTAGTTTGCATTATAACTTTGCAATTTATGTATTGTTGAAATCCAATATGGTAGATACTTGTTATGCTGATTACAAATGTAAAAAATCCCCACATAATACATTAATTGGAAAAGAAAAAAAAAAGGAGACCATACCCATACATGTGAAGATTTCAGAAATCTCCTTATTTGGAAACAGATTATTTCCTTCTTTGTTTATATGAAAAAAACAAATCTTCCAATTTGCATGTGAAAATCTCCCTCTTTGGCCACAGTTCACATGTATGCATACCTTCATCTGTGTAAGTATAAATGGAACAGCCTTTCTTTAAGAGATTTCATAGTATTTGGGGGGGCTCTTCACAAAAATATTGAATGAGTTATTTAACATTTCCAGCACTTGAAGTTTTCCCTACTTAAATGTCTAAACACATTATGTAAAAGATAATTTTAATATCATAATGATAATCGTCATAACAGAATTCCTGGTTTGTAGCTTTAACACCCAAAACTCATTCAGTTATATAAGTCTTAAAAAGTAATATTTGTATTATTTTTTTTATAAATGCCTTAAATTACTTTTGGCAGACATTGTTGTGTAGTATTTTAAGCATTTGTCATTTTGCATTGCATGTGGTCTGATTTAAAAACAGATATTATTAATATTACTATTATAATTATTATTACATTATCATTATAGTTCTCATTATATCATTTTTTATATATTTTAATATGATTATCACCAATAATGATGAGATTCCTTAGCATTTATTCATGTTTTGTTACACAACATTCCTTTAATATTTGTTATGTACCTAATTGTACATTTTTACACCAAATGTACATATGCCATACCAGAATGCATGAAAGCTGTTATTGCATTATTTATTACATAATAAATAAGATAAAGTATCATGTGTTTTTCTTATCTCTTGAATTGCCATTGTTTGTTATTGTTTTTTTTTATTACATAAGATCTACACAGTTATGGTTATATTGATGCCACCCAGCTAATTATTGGTGAAGGAAGACCCCAGGCTAATGTCTGTGTAGAACCATCTGCGCACCACAAGTTAGCTGGAAAACCTCCACACATGGAACTGTTTTGAGCAAGTATACTTTTGCTCAAAAATCATATCTAACCTTAAGGAGTATCTAACATTAAGAAAAAATGTGTATAACAGTGTAGAAATAAATTTATTTGTCTTATGTTCCTATAAATAACTCCATATAGGCCCTGTCATGTGATTGACCTGAAGTTGCAGACTTGGAAACTGGTCTGTTGTTCAGATTGGGTGGACATATTGCTAGGTCAGCATTTGTAGCATACTGAATGAGTGGTGTAGCATTTTGCCAGGGATGGGATGGGATGTGATGAGATTAGCCGGCATTTTTGCCAATAATGTGCAGCGACATTTCTATCATTATAGCACAGGGGCACTTATACGGTGCCCAGGGACTGAACCTGGCCGGTCCATTATACTGACACTGACGAGTCAGGCGTAATGCTGTCCTCTTAGCCCCGAGCGTTTGGAGGGAAGCCACTACTACCAACTTTAAAGTTTTTGGTTTGACCCGCCTGGGGTTTGAACCCACGATCCGCAAGCCGACTCTCTACCACCTGAGCTATTGCGGCTGGTCATTTTGTCAGGGCTCAATTAAGACCTATAAGGGGTTGTTGCACAAAGAACAAAAAGTTGAAAAGCATTCTGATTCTTTCAAACTAACAACAACAATTTTTGATGGACAGCAAGCTGAACACTAAACAATATGCAAGACCATATATGTTTATCTTTCCAGGGAATGATGAATATAAGAATAAAATCTGTGTCATAAACAATATAAATAAACTTTATTCACAACAATCTTGTTAAAGACACATTTAAATTTAATAGATTTAACAGTAAACAAGATATTCTATTGTCTATTTAACTTTGTCTATGGTATAGGCTATAACCTTACATGAATGCTGGTCAAGATTCTCAATTTCATGTTGCATTCTACAAAGTCGGTGAAAGATATTTCATAGCATAATAGTTCAAAAGTGGCATCAAAATGTGCAAAAATTAACGAAACATTCTGTTTTGTATATGGAGAAAATATCTGCAATATAAACTTGAACATTAATAAAAATCACTTATTATTTTTTTTAGGTACATATTATTAATAAGTTTTTAATTAAAATTTTTATTAAAAGCTTCAACACTACATATCAAGTGATATTTTGATTTTTCAAATTTTTAACAAATATTTAAATTCAAATTCTTAAAACTACTGTCAATTTTTAACAACTTTTTACCTGGGAGACTTAATTGTGAATACAAAATTTGATCTGGGGATCTGCAATAAATGTCATGACCTACATGTGCTCTTGAACTATTCATAAATGAATTAACTCAACACTGTTAAATAATGAGATGGGTATAAATATTCAAAAATAATATTAACATATCAATTGAAAACATAATTAATAGACAAAAACAATGGAATAATCAAAATATAAAGATTTTTTTTTCATTTTGCTAGATCTATTTGCATTTATAATATTGCATTGATTTACAAAGGATAGAAAGTGCATTGTGTTGTGTTACATAATTGCAAATATACATAGAACACACATAATGATTTGTATTAGTTTGATTTATAAACTGACTAATTGTTAATCAATTAACAGTTCAACATGGTTTAATGAATGTCAATATTGCATTGCTATAAAAGATAACAATAACATTTAAGTCAGAAACCATAAGACTGAAAAGTTAAAAATCATATAAATTACTATTTATTTGCTTATTCTGTTCTATTTGTTTTAACCCAAACCCATTGTTTGTGTTTGTGTCCCCCCCCCCATCCCCCCCCCAAAAAAAACAACAACAACAATGCTTAGAACATGCTTGTTTGTCTTTTCAATATTGTTAGACAAAAGTGAAATAAGTAATGTATAATTCTTTAACAATGTCCAAAATTAAAAAAAAAATGGTGTGAAATATATTTGCTATCATTGACAAGAAAAAGATACCCAAGTTACCATATTTTCTCACTTATAAGACGGGCATTTTCCTCAAAATTGTATGTTGAAAGTGTGGGGCTCATCTTACAGGCGGGGTCTTGTGACCTGGCAAAAAGTTTTCACATTGTTTTAGGTCAAATACACAGCACATAAACTTGTAAGCTGTTATGCCATGACCCGACGTGCCGTGTTTATCGACTGTCGATAATTTACCTTAATTAAACTTTGAATTCTGTCTGTCAACAATCACACATACATTCCCCTTTGTTCTGCATGAAACACAGCTAATTATCCATCAGTAAACACTGAAACAAACTTTCAACTCCAATCTACCAGATACACAAAGCTGTAATTTACTTGGCGTTTCTGTGTAGACATGCCTCATTACACAGGTCAAGTTCGACTGATTCTGAGATATGCTGTTGTCAAGGTGGTATCGACCGGAGCAGTTAGACAGTGGGGAGTGAACCATGTGTTTTATAAGCAGCTGCTGATTACAATTCTGCACAAAATTATTATTTGGCGGCACGTACACAGGACAGTGCACTGTTCCCTGATATATTGTGTACTGTCATACCAGATCTGGTGAAGTAGATCAAAGAAATTAATGTCATGCTGCCACACGCTACAGGATAGTGTGAAAACTAGTCACTGTTTACCAATTAATCCTTTTGTTGAGACAGCATGACTAGTCAATGCTCTTATTCATTTTTTCGCCTCGTCTTATAAGAGGGTCGAAGCAGAAATCGGCAATTTCACAGGTAAAGTAGGGGGCCCGTCTTATAAGCAAATAGTCTTATAAGTGAGAAAGCATGGTAGTTTATTTCAAACAAAAGGCAATAAAACCCTGCAAATAATTAAAAAAAAAAAAAATTACATTAAAACATGTGATTTATATTATAAATTATTTATTTATGTAAACTTCCTGAATATTCAAGTCGACTACTAGTATTTGTTTTTTACCAACCATTCTCAAATAAGATTTGGTCATTGATGTTGGCTTATGATCTTATCAAAACGTTTCAGAAAACTCAAAATGCTGTGAGCCACTTAAACTATACTAGCTTAAGTAAGACTTGTTTAAAGAATGGTTGTCAAGACTTGGTCAAAGAATAGTTGTCAAGACCTGGCTGATTGCATTAAACATACTAAAACTAAACATTTTAAGATGAAATACTGCAGTCTTCTAGGAAGACTATTAAAGGTAATTAAATAAAAATATGGTCGTTTAGAGTTGATGTTTCAAGGTTGCGAGTGTAAGTGTGCCACTACTATATACTATTCATCATGTTCACCTAAATCCCACATCAATTAATAAAATGATATAATCTAAGTGCAAGATAACAGTGTGAACAACTACTGAGACAAAGTTTTCTTGTATAAAACAATAATGAAATGTTTTGGAATTACAATGAATATATCAATTATCAATAAAAAGTAGAACCCAGGAATTGATTTAGAGGATAGAAATTAAATTTTCATTTAAAATGTAAATAAGGACTTTAAATAAAGTGGAATTAATAATGCAATGTTGACCAAAAGCAACAACAAAAAAAGTCTGATATAAAATTTTACCCTCAAATTTAATCAATATTATAATTCGAAGTCAACCATGTTAATGTTCACCAATTAAAATGATGTACGAACACATCAATATGCCCGATATCAATATGCACAACAATTGCACATCAATATTAAAAAACAGCTAGACAACAAAAAAAACAATAGGTATATACAACAATAACTAAAGTATCAAGATACTTTAAGTGCTCTAGAAAAAAAGAAATCAACATTTCCCCCTCTCAGTCCTAAATTTCCCCTAAATTACAAAAAACACTTATTATATGTAGCAAACACTTCTGCAAACAAATTTAAAGCAATGCTAGAATTCATCCCAAAATTTACATGAGCAATTCAAAAGTAAAATTTACTACATTTCTTATAGTGAAATAAACATACTACTTTATTAGTACCAGCATATTTCAATAACTGCAAAATAAATGTACTTCCTCATTTGTACCAGCATATTTCATAACTGCAAAATAAACGTACTACCTCATTAGTACCAGCATATTTCAAAAATCGTGAAATAAACATACTACCTCATTAGTACCAGCTTATTTCAAAAACTGTGAAATAAACATACTACCTCATAAGTACCAGCATATTTCAATAACTGCAAAATAAACGTACTACCTCATTAGTACCAGCATATTTCAAAAATTGTGAAATAAACATACTACCTCATTAGTACCAGCATATTTCAAAAACTGTGAAATAAACATACTACCTCATTAGTACCAGCATATTTCGATAACTTATCAAAAAAATATAACAAGAAAATAAACACATTTTGTTGCTGACAACCTTAATCCATCTATCTTTCACCACAGTTTTATGACTGTCTCAGTTTTGGAGCATCAGATTAAGTTTAACAATTAACTGGAAGGTAAATATAGTGTAAAATTAGAAAGGTAAATGAAGTGTAAAATGTGGAAGGTAAATATAGAGTGTACAATGAAACAGAGACGGCACCTATTACCACCATCAAAATCCAAACTTGGCACAAGGTACAGTTGGACTAATTACACAGTACACTAATGGACATCTTCTATGTGTATACATGGACGAAGTTAATCCAGCAATATTTTTACTTTCCTCTAGTAAATAGGCTAGCACCCTAAAATGGCAAACAATATTTCATCTAATCACCTTGTGAATAAAAGGCACTAAAATAATAAATAATCAAATTGTCCTTTCAAAAGCAAACTACAAAATGTACAGAAGTATACAAAAATAAAACACCTATAAAAAAAAAGTATCAACCAATGAGAGACATTAATGAATAGTCTCCCCTGAATAATCCCTAGATGCAAGTAGGTCCTTTCATTTGTTTTACTCGGTTTTTATGCTTGTGCTCTTAGGAGTGTATGTTGACTTATCTGCCTTTCTTGTGACACGCAGGTTACCCATCATCAACAAACACTTCCATTTTCTTTTTTAAATAATAAATCTCTAAAGTATGTAAACGAATTTTAAGCTTATATTTGTGCAATAGAAAGAAATTTCACTGTTTGTTATTGCAATGTCTACAAAGGAACAGGCGATAAAGTCCAAGAATTTCAACTAAAAGGACCTAACTACTGTTTGGAACACCTTGTATATTATCTAACAAGGGAGACAATTTCCATTTCACCAATGTACCCCATTCATCTGCAAACATCACGGAATGTCAAAAGAGCCTAACATCAAAAGAAGCAAAAAAAGCTGATAGATAGTTAACATACAAATATATTTTTTCATATGAACATATCACATTATTTCCCTAAAATGAATTAACCGATAATTGCTTTTAACTTTACTGTTAAGTTTCATACCTTTTTTTGGCAAACAGTTTTTATTTTTAAGATTTGATTTTCAACACTTTTTCTAGATAAAAATACAAAATAATAACATTTTTAAATACTACTAAATCTTTTATACAAAATAAAGTATATAAATTGCATTGTTGTAGTTTAATGAAGCTTATATGAATCAATTGCATATCACAATTATTGATATTTGAAAAATACCTTTGTCAGTGAAGTCTATAACAATTAAACTTTGTATTTAAGAAGGAATTCTTCGATTAAATGTATATTACAAAAAAAATATTACAGAGTACAACAAAGAATATTAATCACATTCTAAAATCCAGATAAACATAAGCTAAAAAGCAATAACAATTTACATATAAAGCAATTTTAAAGATAGTGGTATAATTGCATTGTTCAATTACGGAATTCTTTTTTATAATGAAAAAAAATGAACCCCCCAAAAATCCCCAGTTCCCAAATATGTAATTAGTCATTTAATCCTGTACTTATACTTTACTAATCTGAAAGTCATTAGTTTTGGATTAAACTCATCATTTTATAATCAACATAATGTCCAAGAATATGTTGTATTGATGTGCTTATCCATGTCAATCTGAAGATAAACATTAGCATTGAGAAAAGCTCAACATTTTGTAACTACATATAGTATAAGTTGCACTGGTTCACTTACTCAAATGAGCATAATGCTGTATGTACATAGATCAGTAATATACTAAATAACATCACACATAATTTTGCATTGAAAACGATTTATAAAACATGATCGAATGATTATACAATCTCAAACATTACAACAATCATCATTGATCCATCGAATACAAATAACAAGAAAAAGTTATTTATTATAAATTATATGTTATTTAACAATTACAGAACCATACATTTCTCAGTTCTTAAACCTGCTTACATGGATCATTTAATATTTACAATGATATGCAGAACCACCAGAGTAACACTGAACTACACTTACAGATGTGCCAGTATACAGTGTTACAGAAATACTTATGTCCAAAGAACTGACTTTTAGCTTAAATATGAACAAAATTATTATAAAAGACATAATCAGAATCTTACAGTAAATACACACTGAAAATATAAAATTAATATCATGGTGCAGGAACCATAATATACAAAAAACCAAAAGTTTAGAAGAAATGTACAATTTTAATATTGAACAAAAACTGATCATTAAGCCAGCACAGCCATGTGCTGTTGTTTTATGATGAGGAATATTTCATAGCATTTATTTTTGAAGGATAAAACTTATTCCGGAAAAGATATCCATAAAGCACAAGACATTCTTTTGTACTACAGAGACTAATACATGGAGAAAAAAACTGCTGTCAGCTACCAGTAACAACAGTAACCTATCTTGTTTTAAGAACATTATCTGCTTAACCTCTCAAATTACAAACAACACTGAATATATATATATTATTCTGGTAACAAAGAAACTCAGAAGTCGAAAAGAAGGTACAAGTAGTCTTAATTGAACAAATTACTGTTTCAATATAGTTATTTTTTTATATGATTTTTCTTGTAAAAAATACTAAGCCATTTTATATTTTATGTAAACAAGACATTTTTATTCAAATCAGCACTGTAGATCCAATTTAAAATTATAGCAAAAGTAAATGAGTATTTTATACTAGATATAATTCTTGGCTACAAAATATCTTTTTATAAGTGACAGATTGTTGATCAGTGGTAATAAACAGTTGGGCTACAATATACTTGGCCTCTAGTTCCTGTTTTATAACTTGTGTTGTTGTTCTGTGGTGATCATAGGCAGGGCCACGTCTCATCTGACTACTGGTTCCTGTTTTGTAACTTATGTTGTTGTTCTGTGGTGATCATAGGCAGGGTCACGTCTCATCTAACTACTGGTTCCTGTTTTATAACTTGTGTTGTTGTTCTGTGGTGATCATAGGCAGGGCCACGTCTCATCTGACTACTGGTTCCTGTTTTGTAACTTATGTTGTTACTCACTGGTGATCATAGGCAGGGCCCAGCTCATCTGACTACTGGTTCCTGTTTTGTAACTTATGTTGTTACTCACTGGTGATCATAGGCAGGGCCCAGCTCATCTGACTACTGGTTCCTGTTTTGTAACTTATGTTGTTGCTCACTGGTGATCACTAGTAGGGCCACAGCTCATCTGACTACTGGTTCCTGTTTTGTAACTTGTGTCAGTAGTGATCACAGGCAGGACCACAGCTCATCTGACTACTGGTTCCTGTTTTGTAACTTATGTTGTTACTCACTGGTGATCACTAGTAGGGCCACGTCTCATCTGACTACTGGTTCCTGTTTTGTAACTTATGTTGTTACTCACTGGTGATCATAGGCAGGGCCCAGCTCATCTGACTACTGGTTCCTGTTTTGTAACTTATGTTGTTGCTCACTGGTGATCACTAGTAGGGCCACAGCTCATCTGACTACTGGTTCCTGTTTTGTAACTTGTGTCAGTAGTGATCACAGGCAGGACCACAGCTCATCTGACTACTGGTTCCTGTTTTGTAACTTATGTTGTTGCTCACTGGTGATCACTAGTAGGGCCACAGCTCATCTGACTACTGGTTCCTGTTTTGTAACTTATGTTGTTACTCACTGGTGATCACAGGCAGGACCACAGCTCATCTGACTACTGGTTCCTGTTTTGTAACTTATGTTGTTGCTCACTGGTGATCACTAGTAGGGCCACAGCTCATCTGACTACTGGTTCCTGTTTTGTAACTTATGTTGTTACTCACTGGTGATCACAGGCAGGACCACAGCTCATCTGACTACTGGTTCCTGTTTTGTAACTTATGTTGTTGCTCACTGGTAATCACTAGTAGGGCCACAGCTCATCTGACTACTGGTTCCTGTTTTGTAACTTGTGTCAGTAGTGATCACAGGCAGGACCACAGCTCATCTGACTACTGGTTCCTGTTTTGTAACTTATGTTGTTGCTCACTGGTGATCATAGGCAGGGCCCAGCTCATCTGACTACTGGTTCCTGTTTTGTAACTTGTGTCAGTAGTGATCACAGGCAGGACCACAGCTCATCTGACTACTGGTTCCTGTTTTGTAACTTATGTTGTTGCTCACTGGTGATCACTAGTAGGGCCACAGCTCATCTGACAATTGGTTCCTATTTTATAACTTGTGTCAGTAGTGATTACTGTTAGGGCCACAGCTCATCTGACTACTAGCTCCTGTTTTGTATTTTGTGTTGGAAAGTAGTCATAACAGGAAGGGTAACAGCTCATTTGACTTTTAGTTCCTGTTTTGTAACTTAGTGTATGCAGTGATCACATTTAACAACTGGTTTTGGTTTTTAAACTTGTTTTGTTCAACAGTGATCAAAACTTGTGCTACAGCTCACATGACTTATGGTTCCTGTTTAAAAAGTTGTGTTGTTCTTCAGTAACCATCACAGGCAGGGCCACAACACATCTGACTTCTATTTCCTGTTTTGTAATCTATACTGAACAGTGGCAATCAAAAGTTGGGCTATAGCACAATTGACAACTGGTTCCCATTTTGATACTTGTGTTATGAGGCAATTAAAGGATGGCTACTGCTCATTTGACAACCAGTTCCTCTTCATAATTTATGTTGTCAGAGGAGATAAAAAGCTAGGATACAGCACATTTAAGGACTAGTTTAAGTTCCGATACTTGCAATGTTCAGTGGTTATTAAAAACAGTGCCACAGCACAAGAGCCTACGGGTTCCTGTTCATAACTTGTGTTGTTGGTCAATGGTGATAAAGAGCTGATCCACGGCAAATTTAAGGAATGGTTAAAGATTTAAGTCTTGCACCATTCACTGATTGTTAAAAGCAGGCCTATAGCACATTTGTCAAAAAATTGCTGTTTTTAACTTCTGTTGTTATGTTTAGTGGTGATCAAAATTCGGGCTGCAGCACATTTGACATTGGTCCTCAGAAGAGCTGGGGTCCTCCACACCTTTAGCAAACAAAGTCACCAACTGGCAGTGCACTCTATGAATGAAAATAAAACAACAGCTGTAAACTTTGCTTCTGAATTTTCATCTGTGCTGTTATAGGCATAACTGGAGGAGTTGCAAGTTTTCAATATCATTTAAAAATAAGTCAGAGTAATTTGGTAAAAGCCTTAGTAAAAAAATATAGTACGACTTGTGACTGATCTCAAAATATAAACTCAATTAAAGAAAATCTATGGGTACTAATTTCAAAATCAATAAATTTAGATTATAATAAGCTCTGTTTATTGGGTTTATCATCCCATCGACAGTATTTCAGTTATCTGGAGGTGTCCACTTGAAGCAGATACGGTGCTGCCTTCATTGTGTATAGCATGCCGTGACCCAGTCACATCATCCCGACACAGGGCCGACCAGTCATGGAACTACCCTTATATTTGCTTGAGCATTAGCATGAGAGCTATACTTCTACCATTTTTAATAACTTTAGTATGTCGTGGCCTGGGATCGAACCTGGGCCCTCCTGTACCTGCAGCAAATGGTCTACCGAATGCGCTACCAGGTCCAGTATAAAAAGCTCTGCTATTAATACAACCAGTCATTTAATAGCAAAGAATAAAAAGTCAGTTAGTCACAAAAAGAAATTATTTTTATAAAAGCCAATAAATCATACAGTTGTTCCTTGAAGTTCTTAAAAGACTTAATTTTAGTAGCAGAGAAGTCCTAACCTTAAATTCTGCACTATGAACATCATATTCATTACGATGCATTTTAACGTAACTCATGTCATCACAATATAAACTTAACTGAAGTAAAATCTGTGGGTACTTTTTTCAAAATCAATAAATAAATTTAGATTATAATAAGCTCTGATAAAGTTGGTTGAAAAAGCTCAAATATAGAGCTTTTGTTACTTGTTGAAATCTTGCCGACTCAAAATAAATGTTATACCACATTATCTTAATTTAATGCAAAAGTGTGTACATACTTTGAACGAATCTCTGGTGTATGAATGACCTCCCCATCACAGTTCCACACACACTTACCTCATTTTATCTTATCTTATCTTAACTATATGCAAAAGCGTGTACATACTTTGAACGATTCTCTGGTGTATGAATGACCTCCCCATCACAGTTCCATACACACTTACCTCATTTTATCTTATCTTAACTATATGCAAAAGCGTGTACATACTTTGAACGAATCTCTGGTGTATGAATGACCTCCCCATCACAGTACCACACACACTTTCCTCATTTTATCTTATCTTAACTACATGCAAAAGCGTGTACATACTTTGAATGAATCTCTGGTGTATGAATGACCTCCCCGTCACAGTTCCACACACACTTACCTCATTTTATCTTATCTTATCTTAACTATATGCAAAAGCGTGTACATACTTTGAATGAATCTCTGGTGTATGAATGACCTCCCCATGACAGTTCCACAAACACTTACCTCATTTTATCTTATCTTATCTTAACTATATGCAAAAGCGTGTACATACTTTGAACGAATCTCTGGTGTATGAATGACCTCCCCGTCACAGTTCCACACACACTTACCTCATTTTATCTTATCTTATCTTAACTATATGCAAAAGTGTGTACATACTTTGAACGAATCTCTGGTGTATGAATGACCTCCCCATCACAGTTCCATACACACTTACCTCATTTTATCTTATCTTATCTTAACTATATGCAAAAGCGTGTACATACTTTGAACGAATCTCTGGTGTATGAATGACCTCCCCATCACAGTTCCACACACACTTACCTCATTTTATCTTATCTTATCTTAACTATATGCAAAAGCGTGTACATACTTTGAACGAATCTCTGGTGTATGAATGACCTCCCCATCACAGTTCCATACACTTGTCTTGGAGGTCTGTCGTCTCATTTTCTCTCTAGACATTGTCCGACTCTCACTGGTTATGAGATGATCAACATCAGAATCTTCTGCAAGTGTCCGGAATGTAAACTCTTTCACTCGGTGAATTTTGATATAGTCCAGATTGTGCCGCTAAAATATAGGTATATACAGTTTATATAATGTAGAATATTGTTTTCAGTATGTGGTAAAGATAAACAAAAAAAGAAAATAATGTCTGGTCAATTCAAGGTATTTTTCTTTTAAATCTGGTGCCATAAATTTTATTATATTCTCATAAGAATTAAGTGTGAACTAGTGAATTATACATTAATATTATGGACAATAATGTAACTTCTCATAATTTTTATTAAAATAAGCCAATTCATTCTTCAGTGTCTGAGTGAAAAAAATACCACTTTAAATTTCTAGAGGTTTTAGCTATTAGCCTAAAGAGCACGATTTCATATTTATATGTGTACCTGCCTCCATATAGTAAAGCTCAGCTGGCTTACAAAACAACTTTGCTATGTCATCTTTCATAGGAATTAGTGTTTCAAAAATCATCATTACCTCCTCCCCTTTAGCAGTTCTGAGAAGAAATTTGAGGAAATCTGCACGGGAGCACTCAGAGACTAGAATAAGGTCCATGCAGCCATCGCCCAGATGACAGTAGGGGGACATCCCAGGGGGGCTGAGGTCACAACTGCAGCTCATCGTCACACTGTTGATGGCCACAAATTTGCCCTTAACAGTCTGCCACTCTCCAGCACTGTTGCCTGTAGGGAGGCAGTAATAAGTTTCAAAAGTAAATCTTAACTTGATAACTCACGTGAACCTGTGCTGTAACATAGTTCTACCCAGAATTAAGTCTGGGGTCTTCCTCCACCAATAATTAGCTGGACGTCATCAATATGACCAGATGTGTTGGTGTGGTGTAAAAAAACCCAACAAAAAACAAACTTGAAAACCAAGCATTTAGTGCAAGTTAATATGGTTTGGGCAAAAAAAAGTAGATCCAAATCTGCCAGCTCTCTGTTGTGAGCTGTTTGATCATGATCTGCACTATTTGTACCTGACTCACTATCATATTTCTTATAACTTGGTCACAGTTTTGGGTCCTGGCCTATATTATGTAAACAGGCAAAACTGCTTACAAATAATAAATCATATTTTGATTGTACAAATAAGATTAAAGATTTATCCACATTAAAAAAATATAGTTTTTTAGCCTGGCTTGCATAGCTTAGCAACTAACAGCAGGGAATAATTACACTTTAGTTGTACAGATTTATGTTGAAATCCAAGCTGAGAATATCTTTATCAATACAATGTCTTTTTTATGTTGTTGACAATGAAGCTTTTGTGTCATCATGTTTTCATTGGTAAAATACAACCTGCAGTATTGCTCTATGGCATGTGGAAATGTAAAATGTTGAAAATCAAAATAGTGTATTCAAATGCATGATTTGCACAATACGGAGCTAAATATTTCTTGCAACCAGTAGTCTGTAAAAACAGTTTAACCAAGAGAAAAAATGTTCATCTTCCTAGTATCTAAGCTGAAACCACCTGCTTCCTAGGTGAGTGCTTAACAGCAATCTCATACACTTCAAAAAGGTGTCATGCCTGTCTTACCTAATGTTAACATAATAATATTTGACTTCACATTGCACTAGGAAGTCATGCATGTTAATATTTGGGTGGCAAGGAAGAGTTTGAGAATATTATTTGCCTAAATACTTAGCAACTTTGGTTGGAATTCAAACAGGGAATTTGTGGTCCAGAGTTTTTAAAGTCCTACCATTTCTCTTCTTTAAAAGTATGTGAATATTTTTTTTAATGTTAACTTATAAAAGTTCTGGGTAGAACTAGTCCATGAATAAAAAAGAAAGCAAAATCTGATAAAAAAATAAGCTAGAACACTTTAAAGACCAGTTGGTGTCTGAATTTTAATAACTTAACTTTCTTAAAGATATATGTTGTATTGTACAAAAACTGTACTTGTATAGAGCTCTTTTTTCAGATAAATGGAAAAAAATAATGGCCATCACCTTTTTTTGCATAGTTTCAAGTCTAGTTGCATAAATGATTTGGTTATATTTATTTCATATTTAATAAAAATTATAAATTATAATAAAAATGTATTTTACATTACCATGTGTTCTTTGACTAAATATTTATTTTTTTGTCAAGAATGTCAAACTTTAAAGTTTTGTCATTTTTGACAAAAAAAGTACTAATGACCCAAGTCATGACAAGCAACACAAAGCAATGTACATTTTCTTTGAAGTTAATATGAAATAAAAATACTTTAATAATACAATTAATGCAACCAGATTTGAAACTAAGCACGGAAGTGTAATCCTTTATTTTTTCCAGATATCTGCAAAAAAGCTGTAGCAAATACTTACTGGTAGAAGGAAGGCTGTAGCTTTCACTGGTAGGAGAGATATCAAAGTTGACAGAGCCAGCTATGCTGTTCTCCTTGGCGGTATAACAAGTCTCACAGCTGTTACAGGATAGATCAGGAAAATGTTCAAACAGTTCATGGCATTAAAAAGGACAAATAAATAAATTCAACTTCACACAATTTAAATGTTACACATAAGTTTAAATGAATGTTTACAAATGAATGTTTTAAAAAGCAGAAATAATAAAAAATAAAATATTAAATAATAATAGTACTGATTTTTCAACGACTTCTGATTCTACCCAACACTGAATTAGGTTAAATCTTGATACAACTTTGGCATATTAGCTGTTAAATGCACTTGTAGTTTAAATTGTAAACAAGAACTGTCAGTAAACATCGCGCTCTACTTTTCTCAACAAAATGGTTAGACAATAAAGATGCCAATGAGGGTGGTCATAAAAATAGACCTATTTTCCTGAAAGAGATGAGCTAAAAATAAAATATAAACAAGACACTATGAAAAGGATAGCTTACCCAGAGTAACATTTCACTTGATCTGTAGGGTGGCTTTGTTCATTCTCAGACAATCGATATCGGATCTCACCCCAGTAGGCATTGTTGGACAAAAAGGCCTTCATGCCTAGAAACATAAAAAATATTTTTTTATTCTTTACATGCATTCCAATATGAAGTAAACACCCTACATAAACCTAGAAGGATTGTTCTGTGCAAATATTTCCTGACATATGCATGGTAAAACAGATGACAAACTCCTGCATTTAAAAAAATAAAAATACAATGGTGATATATTTTTGTTTAAATACAAATTTGGTTATATTCATGTAATGCTTATACTTTTAAAACTATTTTAGGCTTTTAATTTTCTGAATATGTTTATACCAAATTTTTATTTTATTTACAATGCTATTTCACACAAAAAAATAATAAAAACAACTGATGTCACATGTCATCAGATGAAATCATGAAAACAGGGGAAGTAAATCAATAAAGTGTAAAAAAACAATTATTCGACAAGTTTAAACCTCTTTTACAATTTTACAGTCAAGTAAATGTGTAAAATTGTGTGAGGTATATTGCAGAGTTATGTCCACTGTTTTATTCAGAGGTCTTCATTAGCTTCCATTGCGGATGTTCAGACCAATTCCTTTGGATATCAGAATAAATGGTATTGCTATCATAGTAAATGTTTACACCACCATCATCATCATTGTTATCAGTACCATTGTCATCAGCATCAGCATCACCATCATCATCATCTACCTTAGCCCCACCATACCTGACCAGTTGTATCTCATTGGTCCCTTCAGTCTGTTGGACTCACTGTCCTTCAGAAGGTCTCCCATATAACCATAACCCAGCATCGTGACACTATAGCGATCAAACTTGTCATTCACGTACACCGAGTTCACATCTATACCCAGTCTAGAACCTACAATACATGGTAAACAAAAATACCAGTCAAAAATATAACAAAAGAAAACAAGTTATTTAGATATTAAAGATGTTCTAGTTGTTATAAATCAAGGACCGTCTTTGATGATAACTTTATGCATGTTCAGCATAAGTTGGTAAGGCATAGGCAAATAGTGTAGATCTTGATTAGAAAGCTCCTACTAGGAAAAGTCTGATCAGGTTGTAGATCTTGATTAGAAAGCTCCTACTAGGAAAAGTCTGATCAGGTTGTAGATCTTGATTAGAAAGCTCCTACTAAGAAAAGTCTGATCAGGTTATAAGCTAATTGTTCCCAAGTCTTTATATGTACACGTTGTTACACCGTACATAAAACTGTAATGAAAAAACTTAAAGAATTAAATATGGGTCACGAACGATTGTAGCAGGTTAAAGGTTAAGAAAGAAATATCACATGCAAAATATAACAGCTCATAACTGACCCTTCCTCGGATGAACAATAGCCACACCAACCTTAGCAAATAAATAAATTTCTAATTGTTTTTTTCATTCAAACTTATGTATGTTGTGTGTGTTTCAAGATTAATTCTTCGGTTATTTGTTTACTTTAGTACAAAATGTGTGTGTTTTTATGCGCAGAAATGCTTTTGATTTCAACGGAAGTTAAGAACGAAAGAGGAAAATCACATATATAATGATTTTTTTTACATCAAAAACATCAGAGTTAATTGGCCTAAAATGTTTCAAAAACTACACTTACTCCTTATATAACATTGCTTAATTAGATAAATTACAAAAGCATTGATGACTAAAATGATAATTTCTTTTGAAACATGCATAATGAGCATTGAATATCTGCTGCATTTCTAACAACTGTCTAACCCAGCACTGAGCAATGTGACTACATGAAGGTGTGTGGCAATCCAGCTACCTGATTGGCTAATTGGGACTGTCAGTGAAATACCCAAGGAAGGGTCCATTGTGACGACAATCATTATAACACCTGTCAGCAAAACCCTTAATAGCAAATGAGATCAAAAATATAAAAATTAAAACAAATACCAAGTAGGATCACATAAACTCTTAGCCTGCTTAGCACCAATTATTCAGGCTTATGCAAATAATCACTGGAGCTTTCTGATCAGGATCTACATTTTGTTTGCTTTTGTAATAAGTCTAGTTGAATTAAATGAAGTTAATAACAAAGATTTTGTAATAGCTTTTAACAAATATAACATGCTAAAGTTACATTTACCTAGAATTATTTGTAGAGCCGAAGTCACAGGATCATTGACCCCAGTGGTTGTACACACTATTGTATTGGTCGAACCTGGAAATAACAAGTCAAGGTTTTATATATGCTTATGGGGATATACTCAATATATTTTTGTTAACTACAAATTTTCTTGTTAGAAAGAACAAAAGAATGCACACCTCATTCCCTAGATACAACATAAAGAGTTCACAATGAGACCTAGATTTATATGTTTATTCGCTTTATCGTCCCACCAACAGAATTTGTCCAGCCAGACAGACCCACCCCACCCCCACTTCCTTCTCCCAAACCCATTAACCTCCCATTGTGATTACAGTGTAAAGCCAGAGAAGGCAACATTCCAATTTTCAATGCTGTACAGGTAATGAACAGAGGGTGTATTATATAATTAGTTAATGACTAAGCAAGAGAAAAAACTTGTTTTAGAACTCTTATTCAGCTTAGCACAACTTGATCTGGCTTAGGCAAATAATCTTTATCCAAATTAGATTGCTCCTGTTGTGAGTGGTTTGATAAGTAACGACCCTTTTTTGCTGCTAAGACTTAATCAATAGACTAGGTCACTTGGTTACAATGCATAAAATGGTTAGCAATAATATACTAAGAATCTAGCAATGCTTATTAACAAATGTAGCATGATAAGGGATAAATGGTGAAGTACACTGGCCACAGCACATACAGTATATAGATGTCATTTAAGCTGGCAGTTGGGGGTAAAACCACATAATTTTCTGTAAAAAATACAAGTATCCTGTGTTTTAAAAACTTCAGTTTGCAAGAACTTAATGAACTATAAATATTGTAGTGCATTATCTTAGGTCAGTATTCACCAACCATTCTTAGTAAGAATTGCTTAAGTTAAAATATCTTCATTATATACTCAGTTGCATGTCTGTATTTTTGCAACACACTTTAACCTTGCTACTTTCAGCTTAAAATCACACTGCAACTTCATAAATAATCTTATTTTTGTTGGTATGAAAATTGTGACTTGGGCTTAAGTCTTAAGAATGGTTGGTGAATAAATGAAGCAAAGTTATACATTTGTTTTTGGTATATAAAGTATGTGTGTTCTTGCAAAAGTTGGTTAACCGTCCAATAGTTATATTAACTGGATCAGCCATTTTGTTTAGAAGTGAACTTGATAAACAGTCCATCCATTTTTTCCAAGCAAGTAATACACTTGTTAATGTTTAGCTAAAGAAGATAATTCTGTGGTGAACACAACCAACCTGCCAGTATAAGGTCATGGCGACAGTGCAAACGAATCTGATTAACAGCATAGAAATTGTCCATTTTCCTATCAAGCTATTAAACATTTTTGCTAAAGAAGATAATTCTGTTGTGAAGTCAAGTAGATAACCTACCAGCCGGTATAAGACCCAGGCGTATCCCAGGAGGCAGTGGGGGGTCTTCACTGCTGAGATCTATAGCATGTTCACGCGCTGTACGTACCAACAAACCATTCAATATTTCTGCAAACATACCATCACCCCCGACACAGACAAGCCTGAAAACAGACAAACACACAAATATTTACAGCTTGACTGAGCATATTCTTAAAGGGTTTATCTGACTGTTTACCTTTGTCAAATACATGTTACAATATCACATACCTGCTTGTGGAATTAAGGCTTAGACTGTACAAATCATGAACCAACTTGCTGGAAAGGTTGTTTCATTACAAATCGAAAAATAGGCACAAACATGGATTTCATCTAAAAATAGATATCAATGTTAGAGCAGATTAGCTGGATGATGATGTATCATGATCTCAAAAAACTGGGTGGTCACATGCTTTTCTTAGTTTAAAAATAGCTAACTTTGCAGCATGGCTTAGGTAGGAAATACATGTTTGAAATGATGAGCGAGGCATTATGCTTCACTTTTCACATAAATGTAGGGCTTCAATAAACAGCATTTCATAGGAGCTTTTAAAAAAATAGCAATATATTTGTCCCGGGACAAAAACATTTTATTCAAACTTTTGGATAACCGCTTTAAGTCAAACTTAAGTCTATGTAAGCATAGTCATGCAGAGCCTCAAACATTCTGAAGACTGAATTCAACTAAATGAAGAAGTTAATAAGGAGATGAGATAAATTATATCATTAAGATATCAATCCAAGAAATACACAATTCCTGGCAGTCTTGTGATCTGTTTCACTGGTGAAGATATCATCATCATCCTCATAGTTATTATCACTATCTGAATTTTGTATTATCATCACCATCACAAGCAGCATCAGCATTTTAAAAAAGAACTAGTTAATACAATCTGAACTCCTCGGGCAATTCCGTCCTCGGGACAATCATCCCTCGGATGTATCTGGTGCAATGATGCGATCTGAAATCATGATCGTTTTGTTCGCCGGAAGTCGGAAGAAGAATATGCATAAAATGTAGTTTGCACAAAGCAAAAACAAAGCCATCGATCGACAGCTGCGTGTCTGCTGCGCCGGGTAAATTAAAATTGGAAGATTTAAAACTGAAGCCGCCATAAATTGAAGTTGTACAGGCATCGAACTGTAGTGAGCTGTCACTCGAGCTGCCATCTTTGTTTTGACGTCTGTCTCAAAAGTAGCCCCATTTAATGAATTGGCCGAAGTGATCTGACTACCTACATACATCCGAGAGATGATTCGAGAATTATCCTAGGTGTTCCGATTGCAGTTAATATAGAAAAGCCACTTTCAGACTCTAGAGTATTCTAATTTATATCTATGTGTAGTCTTTCCTCTATATATATCAAACAACAATACAAGCAAAACAACTTCCTACCCATCAACTCCGCTGAGATCCAGTGAATCTTGTATCAAATCTCTGGCATGGTTCTGTCTTTCAGTTTCTGTAACATAATCATTTTACATATAAAGTCATAAAGAAAAATGCTAAAGTTGGAAATCAAACAATATTAAAACATTGCAAGATTAATATATTATTCTGAGTATTGTATATTCTGAGTACCGCTACATTATCACTTATATACAGTTTCACAATTTCTAAGCATTTAATCTTTCATTGTCATTCAGAGGGTTTTTATCCATATCTCACAATGTGCTCACAATAAAAAGCATGTATTGTTTTTTTCAGTGTGCAAAGTATGTCAGATGTCTACCATGTGCTTAACCATGTTCTTAAAGAAAGTCTCTGGGTGTATGTCAGTCTGTCTGATCCTGATTTTAGTTTTCTGCTGCCATTGTCCCTGTTTCCACCGGAACAATGTTTGCACTTAAATTTTCAACATACCCTTTGTTAAGTTTTAAAGGGCTTTAACCTGTGCTTATCAGTTTATTTGAATTAAAGGCAGACCCAACCAGGGGTCAGTTTTGTTTTAGGCAATCTTCTGAGCCAATTACTTATTGCTATAAAATGTTTTGTACCAATAACATTTTGTGTGGACTTTTTTTCCCAAAGATATTATGGTTTAAACCAATTGCATTCAACATATGCAATAAGAAGAAATGACAAATTCCTATCAGCATTGCAACATATACCAAACCTTGAAAAGGCACCGGACAAAGGTATTCACATGCAAGCCAAATGTACAAGAACAAATCTGTGATGAGTCATTTAACAAAAAGAGCAAACCCAACAGTTACTGCCTTGGAAGGGTCAGTCAGCAAAAAAGACAGGGGTGCTTAAACAGGTTTTATAGAGCTCTAACCTCACACATCCTGAGAGGTTTCTAAAATGCAAGCAATGAAATTAAAACCTAATTATTTGAATAAAAAGGGCAATATATGCCTAAAAGTCAAGCCACAAGGCACAAATAATGTAAATCATCTGTGAAAAGATTCCACTGAGAAATTAAGGAGGTTCTTCCACATTTTAACATCAATATCACTCATTCAAGCAAGTTTTTTGGCTGGGAATTGAAAAAAGGGTAAATAAAAAAATAAATAAATTGCTATGGCAAACAAAACAAAAGGCAATAACTCTTGTAAAGTTACCTTACGTTCATACACAACTGCTTGTACATGTCAATATCAATTATCCATGCAAGTCATTATGAGTCAAGAACACACACAAAAAAAATACCAATAACTCCAGCATGAACAATGTAATCTGAGTAACCTCATCTTTAGGCACAATAACACATCAATATTAATCATGCATGCAAGTTTGAAGAAATTATGATGAATAATAAATAAGGTGTACTCCAAACAAGTAACTGCAAAAGAACAGACAAAGCACTGACATAACATAATACAAATCTTTAGGCATATAAAAAAAAACACTAATAGTATCTAAGATCCTTACCTATACACTGAACTCGAAGATCAGCCAGTTCAAACAATGGTAAAACCTTTTCTCTGTAAATTTTGACAGCTTTTCTCTTGCCAGATCGAGGATTAACAAAGACAATCAAATTATTTGGACGGTTCAGTTCTGTGAATAGAAAAAAACAACAGAACTTAACAATTTATATCAGTACTTTCTGTGGTATATGCAAATATGTATTACCGTATACAAATGTTAATACTACTTAGTTAAATAAAACTTCTTTATAATAAAAAGTACTGTTGCTTTCTAGGTTACCTATAATCAGCTTTTAAAACTTGTGAATGAGGTGTTAGTCGCATGTCAGGGCAAAAACCTAAAGGTTGTCTAGTTAATCTGAGTGTACCAGAGGTTCTACCCAGTCATATAGTGGGGGTAATCCTCCACAAATTATAATTAGAATTTCGCCAAAATAACCATAATTGTGAAGGTATTATGTAATAACGAAATTGAACTGCAATCAGTTTTGATAGTTCTGAAATCTGAATAAGTCATTGCCCATATGGACCATTAATTCATTGTGATCTGGAAAGATAACATCTAAAGAAAATTTGTCTAACTGCATGATGAATCTTTGTGGAACACAAACATTATAGCTGCAAATTATTTTGTGATCATAATGAATAACCTATTTTTATCTCTTCATGTATTTCTTCATACACATATACAAATCAATGCTATTTACCGATTTACTAGAATAAATAACACACTAACATACCTGGACGTCTTAAAGCTTCTTTGATTTTTGTTATCCATTGCTGGCAAAGTGCACTGTCTTTACATTGAAAGGCTATATTATGATAGCGTAACTTGCTACCGGAACTAAGCGTGACAAATACCGAGAAGCCCAATGGCCCCAAAGGCTGCATTTCAAAACAGACTGGAGCATCTTCATTGAGTTTATACTTTCTCTTGAAGGATAAAGTGGAGGGTTTCACTGGAATCTTGATGCATTTCACACCAATCACATCTCGCAGATCTACACATGTGTCATGGCCTGAAACACAGTAGGGTAGAATAAATACAAAAATTTGATGATTTTTTTTACTTGAAAGTTGGAATTATTAATGTGAGAAATTTACCACTCTAAAGCGCACGAGGCAATCTGTACTTTGACAATGACATTAGAAAGCTCCAAATGGAGATACCTGCTTCCAGTCTTTATATTTCTGTAACTTTTTTTCTCTTTCCTTGCATATGTTCAGAACAATCAACCCCAGGTCTCGCGAACACCCATATGTTGGATATTCTAGTAGGGGCTAACCATGAGTTTGAGAGAAAAAAGAGAAATGTATGTCTCAGCTAGTTTGTCAACAGATAGCAATTTACATGTCAATGTTGTACATGTACTTATCAAAGTTTTGGAACCTCGAAATATATCCCCTTTGTTGATTATATTATGTTCACAGAGGTTTTGTTTTAGTTTATGTGCTCACTTTTTACGATTTTATCTGGTAAATCAGACATTTGCTTTGTTTACTTTTGTGATTTTATGTTAATTACCATTGTTTAAGTAACAAAAATTAACAGAATATGTGCATTATTTTATCATTTATTTTTATGTCAATTTATGAAAAATGATACTTTCTTGTTAAAGCCGGAACATTGTATTTTGTAAACCTATATTAGTGTACCTTACCCCATGTTGTACCTATTGTACCTGGGATGAAATAAAGGAATGTTCTGTTCTGTTCTGTTATAATTTTACTCATTGTTAATGGGCATCTCATTTGATCAAAATTGAGAAATCATTAACAAATTTCTTTGAGCAAGTTAATACTCATTGTCACACATCCTGAAGGTGTAAAAAACGTGATCACCTATAGTTTGATAGCAAATGACAATCGGTCTAAATAAGCTGTGGTTCAAATGATAAGTGGGAAAATATAGGTAAACAGGCTTTAGGGATCAGCAACCTATTTGACTGTTGGAAATACAGTCTGTGCCAGTAACAATGTGGTGACTTACGTAAAGCAAAGAGGGCAAAAGGCAGGAAATGGTATTTCTGTTTGACCGTTCCAGTCATTCTACTTATCTGATGTTTTAGCAGTCAGAGTTTGACTGTTCATGTTACCGCATAAAGGAACTTTCAGTCTAGCAGTCCCTCAGAAAATGGGAAAAATATATATGACTATGTCCACTTAAATGTATCTTTAGATTTCTTTAATATCCTGTAACATAATTTCTTAAGATGACACTGAGTATTCTATTACTTGATGGAATGCTGAAATTACAAATTACCACTTTGGATTATAGGTTTAAAAAGAGGTTTCTATCTGATTCATAAATGACAGTGAACTGAGATTTTTTTCCTCATAATATGATTGCAGACTGCTTATTGCAAGCCATTTAGGATTTCATTATTTATATAATGCCTGTTGTGATTGGAATGGAAGTTGATTATCAAGATTTGGTTTAGTTGAATTGAAATATGATAAGTGATGAACTTTTAAGTGGTATCTGATGGTTTGCCTATTTCAAATACATATAACAATATCGAGCCACTGCCTTGGGGAATTAGGGCATATTTTGGGTATAAACCCATACTTTGGTCTTATTAAAAACAATTTTGAACACTAAAAGAAGAGTTAGACAGAACTAATCATAAAAACAATCGCTCTAAATGTGTATTCTTTCCAACTGTATGAAAAGCTTGATAGTGGTTGCTGTTAAAAATAGTCTGACGTCAGAGTGGATTACCCGAATGACTATTTATCGTGATCCAAAGAGGAAGTGGTCACATGGTTTTTCTAGTTTAAAACTAGCTATCTATGCAGAGTGGCTCAGATAGGAAATACCTGTTTGCAATGACAGGTGATAATTTATTCTTCACGGTTCACACAGATCTAGGACATCAATGAACAGCATTTTGCAGGACCTTTATAGGTAACAATGACTATTTGGTTATTTCAGAAAAGAAGTTTAAGTCCAAACTGTTGGATACCACCTTTAAAGGTATTGTAATAACACAAATTTCAAGTTCTTTGGGAGAAAAAAACAAGCCATGGCAAAATTACTAACCTAAATAAGTATCTTTTTTTGTGCATAAAACTTGTACAATTTAAAGAATTTGTGATGCTCATGATGCAAATCTTTGCAGCAGTAGAAATATGACTTGATGTGCAGGATGAATCAATGAGAAAAATGTTCAACAAAAATAAAATTACCAACCATACTTAGATAATAATAAATTAGCAAATTAACAATACTTGAATAGAAGAAACCATATTTAATGCTATGTTAACTATAAATCAATTTAAGTGACTGGTTGGTTTAAACTGAAAGTAGACCAACTTTAAAAAAACATACACTATTTGATCAAATGTAGTCTTGTCCCAAGTTGTGGATTTCATAAACTGGGTCTGGGGCAAATAAACAGATGTCAACAATAAACACCTGCGGAGAAAATGAGATACTTACGAACTAACGGCTCGTACAGAGTCGTCTCATTGCATTTGGCCTTGTTTGAAGATTCCCAAACAAGGTTTGTTCTTGAAAGAGAAAGGATATGCGGTGAATTTTTATACTCAACAGATGATTGGAATAAAAATTCGTCGCCATCCATTATTTCCTACCATTGTCGTTCGGAACGTTTGGTTGCTATCGACCATAAATGAAAACTCTACGGAGTAACCTCCCCTGTCTGCTCTCGTTACATGTGGAAAATCCAATATGTCTGCGCCCATGTGTTAAAATTTGTGGTTAAATTATTTGTTAATGGAACACTTTCTGAAAGGTAAATATCATATACTGTTTTATCAAAAAGAAAATTGAAAAGAACACGAATTACGTCAGCTCAAGAATGTCTAAGAATTGCCTTTTTTATCTGTTAAGATTTACCTGCAGAAACCTGAGCATGGGCCGAGGGTTCACTGGAAGTTGTAGAACTAATTATTTTTTAGTCACTAACACCTCATGTTAAGTTGGCATTCAATTGTTCTTGGTTAATGTACGCATTTGATCTTTTATTATCTCTAAGTTTCACTGAACGTATTGGGTTGCACGGCCATGTGTCCGTGAAAAACTTTACGCAACATTTTTTTCTCTATTTTTTTTGTGCTAAACTCAAGCACTTTTAACCACAAATCCACTGTTAGTTTTACATGTGTATTTTGCAGAACTTATGCACAGTTTAAAACAAGAACAACAGAAACCACCAACATTACCCATTAACAGATTTGTCATATTTTAGTCAGATGCCTAATTTACAGATTTTCAATATGTTAACAATCTGTTTCTCAAAAACAAGGAGTAATTATATGTATATTAAAAGGTGATGTAGGGTAAACATATTTATAAAATTTGAGACCTATGTCACTTGTAAATGTTAGTTATAAAATTGCCTCTTGTTCAATAGCAAATACTGCATGATTTAAGGGTATAGTTGTTTATCATGCTATTTATTTACCGGTATGTATTTTTCAAGAAAAAGATGCAAATTAAAATATTGTATATTTTTACAGGCAGTCTAAAACCAAAATGTTGACATTCAATAAGCTTTTATATATTTTTCTAAAAATGAAAGCTTGCATTGGTTGCAGTGTTTGATGAGGGTTGTCACTAGAAATATTTTGAGCAGGCTCAATTTACTTTTGAGGAGGCTAGGCTATGCGAGCGTCAAAGGCATGAAGTGCTGCTAAGGGGGTCCTGGGGCATGCTCTTGATCGATTTTCATTTTTTTCTTCAAGTTTGAGGCGGCCCAATTTTTATTTGAGGCAGTCAAATCAGCCGCCAGCCACCTCCTAATGACAACCCTGTTGATGTTTTGCTGACTGCAACAATAAAAACAAAATGTGTATTCCAAATAACACTAATGGTTTCTTAAAACAATTTTTTAATACCAAGTTGATCTGTACACTTACTGATAACTCAAAGATTTACTTGATCACCTCCAGTGTTCTATGATGTGGGTCACAAATGACACTTAAATTTGAAATTGGCAGAAATACTGGGGTAAAGGTTGCTGTTATAAACTTAAAAAAAAAGTTTTTATTTGGATCAGACAGTGGAGAACCTGGTTTGGTGCATTTTTTATTAGTTTGTCATAACATATTATTTCATTGTTAATGTATGAAATGCATTCCTTGTTTGATCCCTACAGTCTGAAAACTTCGTCATGTTTGGACCTTTGAAATGAATTTTCAGTAATAGTGTTTTTATAGCCATGCTATTACAATATTGTTAATTCTTTTTTTAATATATGTTGTTTTCCTACAGAATAACCAAAAATGGCATCACAGAATGGAGTCAAACGCAAAGCTGAATCGGACATCATAACAAGAGTTGAAAAAAAGAAAGTTAAACAACAAAAACAAATTAGTCAAACAAGTTGTGATAATGAAAATAAGTCTAAGAAGACCCATAGGCAAAAGAAAAACAAAAATAAGAATAATTTTATTTTAAAAGTCATTAGTGAGGAGACCAAAATGACTCCAAGCAAAAACTGCTTAAAATTAAACTGGCTGCCAAGCGGTGACAAGTCTAGTGAAGCACAAGGGAAAGGAAGTAGTAAGAATTCTAGTGAAGCACAAGGGAAAGGAAGTAGTAAGAAGTCTAGTGAAGCACTAGAGAAAGGAAGTAGTAAGAAGTCTAGTGAAGCACAAGGGCAAGGAAGTAGTAAGAAGAAAAAGTTCTGGAAGAAAAAGAAGAAGTTGGGAGAAAAATCAGAACTTAGTGTAACTGATCATGGTAAAGGTGGTGATGGCATCAAGCTGAAGTTAAAAGTGACATCAGCCGATGATTTTTTGTCTGAGAAAGATAAAGTTAGACTGTCAGTGAGACAGAAGCATAAAATACTAAAGATGAAACTGAAGAAGAAAAACAAACTAAAAGACAAGAAAGTCAAAGACATGAGGGAAAAAGATTCAGAAAAAACAGGGACTACAATGCAAGTGGTGATGCTGCCGAAAAAGCCAGCAGATATTTCATCCAACTGGAAGCAGTTACAGGCCGTAAGATATTTTTTCAGTCTTTTTAAATCTCAAGAAATTGCAATATGTTCCTGAAAATGGTGTCAGTATGACTTCCAGTGGTAGCGCCAATGGTAGACCTTTTTTAGGTTTAGTTGGCCCTGTGTTGTGACTATGTCACCAGTGGTGGTACTATAGTAGGAATGCACACAGACTTCATGATGCCAAAGGAATAAATCCTGCAGATATAAAAACTTACTTGAATAACAAGGTTGTTACATTTACAGTAAGAATGTGTCCTGTATTTCCTTTAAGTTGCTTTCTATCCAGAGTTTTTCAATTACTAGCTCACAGAGACCTGAATATCTTCCAATATTTTACCACATTGGCCAGAATTGCGATACTGTAAAGGTGTATATAGGGTTTATATAATAGTTCAAAAAAGAGGAATGTTTTTCAGATTATTGTAGGCAAGGTAGGCAAAATAAAAGGTGACAGGACAATGTTTTACTGACAGCAATAGAAAATGCAGTTGGAAACTAATATTTAATTTTTTGACATTTAATGATGCATTCTTTAAATGTTGTAATATAAGAAATTACTTTTTCATTTAACAGTATGATTAGTTTTCAGTGTAAAATGTAAATAATTTCACATAATGTATAGTAGAAGTTGTAATACTTGTACATAAAATTGACAAAAAACATCCTTAAGGAAATTGCTGAGGTCATAATCTTAACATAAAACTGACATTCTGACATCACAAGCAAGCTATTTTAAGAAAACCAACAATGGCAAAAGAGGATTATCAGAAATATTTTGATGTAAATGTAATCAACAGTGACTGTGGCAAAATCATAAATATACATATATTTGTTTTGTTTTAACAGTCCCTAAAACAACCATCACTGTCAAACAAGAGAAAATTCCTTCCAAAGAATATCAGGAACCCTAAACTGCTGAAGAAAACAGGAAAAGAGGTGCAAACTGATTCTGGCGAACAAGTGAAAAATGAAAGGTAAACTATTATTTTAGTCATTATTTTGACCAGACCTGGTAGCACAATCAGTAGAGCATTGGGTCCAGCTACGGGAGGCCCTGGGTTCGATCCCGGGCCGAGACATACCAAACTCATTAAAAATGGTAGTGGTATAGCTCCCTTGCAAACAGCAAATCTAAGGGTAGTTCCATGACTGGTTGGCCAGGTGTCATGATAATGTTACTGGTGTTCATGGCATGCTATACACAGTGAAGGCAGCACTATATCTGCTTCAAATGAACACCCTCTCCAGATGACTGAAATACTGTTGGTTGGACAATAAACCCAACAAACATATCCATTGTTTTAACTCCAGATCATTCTCACATTACTAGATCGGTCAATTCTAAAATGTTACTTATTGTTCAACTAGCCCCCTTGCATCAATGTTATCAGGTGTCAAACAATTTAAACAAGAAGTGGCACAAAAGACTGACCAAAACGACATCGGCTGACCCATCCCTAGGATGATCCAGATTAACTGATAAGCAGTGCTTTAAACCCATCAAAATCATAGCATGCATGTAGTTATGTTGGAATGTAGCAGTTTCACTGGTATTTCATTCACAGAGCCAACATAGATCATTAAAGTGGCCCGCTAGTATTAGGGAGGTCTGTGGTTCAAATCCCGATGGAGGCTCACTTTTTCTGCTACTGTTACAGGAATCCATATGCAAACATTGTGCTAGATGCGGTTGGATGTGTAATAAATTATATAAAACATGCTTGTACTAAGACTATTGGGCACAGTCTGTAGTGCATTGGACTGCCGTTCAAATGATCCCAAGTTCAGTCATAAAGAACAGTTATGTTGCCTGCATAACATTGCTGACAAATTGGGATCTCCTTGCCATCATATCACATTTTCATGTCACATGCATAACTTCAGATTTATTGCATGGATTCACTCAAACCTTGAAAAAAAAAGAATCAGCCATTTGTTTGGTTAATGGTAAGGGATATCCCAGCCCTAAGATGGTCTGTTTCATTGGAAACGAGCTTGAAATTGTTTACCCTAGGGCTGGGATTTCCAGATCTCAAAACCAATGAGAGATTCAATTTATCTCATACTTAAAAAAAAGATAGAGAGATAAATAAGAAGATGCAAGACATTTTTTGCCCTTTGGGGAGGGTTTTGGGTGATGAGTTATGTTTAGCATTAAACAAAAAGTATCACTAATTAAACCGATGAGAACATTTTTCTTGCATTATTTGCAGCACCCCGGAGATCTGGTTTGATGATGTGGATGAGATATTCCTTGAGAAAAAGCCCGTTGAGAAACCAAAGCCAGGAGGGCCCTCCAGTAATCAGGATGATGACATGCAAACTGAACCCAACCCACTCATTAAACCTGATGCTTATAAAGGGTAGGTATAATTCTCATTGTTTTTGACATAGTAAAAAAACTAAAACTTTAAATCACAAACCATAAAGATACAAAGAATAATAATAGCTTTTTTATAAGATTTTTAATAATTATGAATAAATATAAATTGTTTATTTTACCTCATTGTGTTAAACATCTTCTCTTAATCTTGTCATTAGTTATGGCAATCTTTTATTTCCTATTACACATAATAAACTGCTGTTACTGTTTTTTTCTGCATACTGTCTGTTACTGATATGTCCTGCATACCCAGTCTGTTACTGATATGTCCTGTATACCCAGTCTGTTACTGATATGTCTGGTTTACCCAGCTTGTTACTGATACATCCTATATCTCCAGTCTGTTACTGATATGTCCTGTATACCCAGTCTGTTACTGAAATGTCCTGTATACTCAGTCTGTTACTGATATGTTCTTTATACTTAGTCTGTTACTGATATGTCCTGTATACTCAGTCTTTTACTGATTTGTCCTGTATACTTAGTCTGTTACTGATATGTCATGTATACTCGACCTGTTACTGATATGTCCTGTATACTCGGCCTGTTACTGATATGTCATGTGTATTCAGACTGTTTCTGATATGTCCTATATACACAGTCTGTAACTGTTATGTTCTGTATACCCAGTCTGTTTCTGATATGTCCTGTATACTTAGCCTGTTACTGAAATGTCCTGTCTACTCAGTCTGTTACTGATATGTCCTATATACCCAGTCTGTTTCTGATATGTTCTGTATACCCAGTCTGTTTCTGATATGTCCTGTATACTTAGCCTGTTACTGATATGTCCTGTATACTCAGTCTGTGTCTGATATGTCCTGTATACTTAGCCTGTTACTGATATGTCCTGTATACTTAGCCTGTTACTGATATGTCCTGTGTACTTAGCCTGTTACTGATATGTCCTATATACCCAGTCTGTTACTGATATGTCCTGTATACCAAGTCTATTACTGATATGACCTGTATACTCAGTCTGTTACTGATATGTTCTTTATACTTAGTCTGTTACTGATATGTCCTGTATACTCAGTCTTTTACTGATTTGTCCTGTATACTTAGTCTGTTACTGATATGTCCTGTATACCCAGTCTGTTACTGATATGCCCTGTATACCCAGTCTATTACTGATATGTCCTGTATACCCAGTCTGTTACTGATATGTCCTGTATACCCAGTCTGTTACTGATGTGTCCTGTATACCCAGTCTGTTACTGATATGTCCTGTATACCCAGTCTGTTACTGATATTTCCTGTATACCCAGTCTGTTACTGATATGTCCTGTATACCCAGTCTGTTACTGATATGTCCTATATACCCATTCTGTTACTGATTTGTCCTATATACCCAGTCTGTTACTGATATGTCCTGTATACCCAGTCTGTTACTGATATGTCCTGTATACTCAATCTGTTACTGATATGTCCTGTTTACCTAATCTGTTACTGATATGTCCTATATACTCAGTCTGTTACTGATTTCTTTTGCTCTAGACTAACAAAGGTGGTTGGTCTGGATTGTGAGATGGTTGGAGTTGGTGATGGCACAGAGAACATGTTGGCTCGAGTCTCCCTAGTCAACCAGTACGGAGAACAGATCTATGATCAGTTTGTCAAACCGCGAGAGAAAGTTGTAGATTATCGTACTCATGTATCAGGGGTCACACCAGAACTGTTGCAGAAAGGTAATTTAAGTTAGTTAAAAGAGAACGTACCTTGAGGTTTAAAACAAAACATTGTTTTTAAACAGAGTGGTGTGATTGAAGAGAATTGTTTTTCACCACACTTTGTCAGAATGTTTGCCTGCATGTAATTTTACCTTAATTTGAAAATAGATTTTATCTACAATTACAATCTTTTACCATGTTAAAGACATGGGTGCTAAGGTGAGCAATTCAGGACCATCATAGCCCATTGTGTAAGACAATACTGTGTTTATGGTGGTATCTGACAATTTGGACAAAAAATATTTTCATTAAACAAACAAATAAATCATTGTTACCTGAACAGAACTCACAAAATGCTGTTTATTAATGTCCTAAACCTATGTGAAAAGTAAACGATAATGCCACAATCGTCGTTAAAAAATGTATTTCTTATCTCAGCCAGGCTGCACAGTTAGCTAATTTTCGACTAGGCAGACCAGGTGACCACTCATGTTTTAGCTCATCCGTGTCACCTGCTCTGACACCGTTGTCTTTTTTTTAACAGGAATTCCAAAAGAGGTACTGTTTATAATCGTCTAAGCTTAGACTTAAGTATGATTTTCTTTAAAATTTTGCACAAATACCCCATACAGAGGTTAAATATTGTTACATATATTTGATATAGGCAGACTGTCAGATACCACCTAAATAATGAATCAATGTGTAGGTCTTGACCTGGTTATTGCAGGAATAGTCATAGGTTTAGTTAATACATGCTTTTATGCTCAGTAACCTTTCAAGCCATCTGTATACATATATCACTCAACAGGGCTGGACTTTGAGAAGGTACAGAAAGACGTATCTGACATTTTGAATGGAAGAATCTTGGTGGGACATGCTCTTAGAAATGATCTTCAGGTAGGCTTGTAAAACAACATTTTATTTTCTGTTGTTTTTAGCAAATGAATAGTCCGTGAACTGTACTGTACTCACGCTTTATTACAATCATGTTGGCTTTCGATAAATAAGAAGAACTATTTTACTAAACCCAAGTGATAGTATCAGCATTAACGTAACACTCAGGTTTAAGTTTTTGTTTGTTAATTGGGTTTATCATCACTATCAGCAATTCATTTATTTGGAGATGGTGTCCACATGAAGCAGTTGTAGTGCTGCCCTCACGATGTATAGGATGTTGTGAAAACCACCCAGTCACATTATCCCAACACCAGGCCAATACGTCATAGAACTACCTTTTTATTTGCTTAAGCGTTCACAAGGAGCTATATTACTACCATTGTTCACAACTTTGGTATGTTGCAACCTGGGATCGAAACCAGGGCTTAGCATACCTGGAGGTGGCGCTCTACCGATAGTTATACCAGGTCCAGTGGTTCATGTTTTGGGTACAAGTACTGTCAAGCTAATATCTCTATAAGCAATGCATAGATTGGACTACAACTTCATATTTGTGTTTCTTGTGACTATACCAACATAACCAAGTTTATTAGCATTAGGTTAGATTTTGTTAGAATAATGGCCCTTGTTTCACTCTGAGAATTTCAGAGCGAATAAATTTAGGTATGGTTGTGTATACAGTAGAACGTACATCACATAATTAGGTAGGCACTTAATTAGTTGAGAGAATTGTCATGTGGCAGTTGGTCTAGCTGTATACTATTGTTTTTTTTGTTATTATTATTATTGACCTTGTCCATAGGTGTGTGGGGTTGAGACCATCCCCGTCCACACCATACATTCACCATTAATAAAAAAAGAAGAAAAGATTCAAAACATGGCAATTACAAACATGTTACCAGAAAGTTTACTGACCTAAAAGCTAAACAAATAAAAAAAATGTTATGCTCTGAAAATGTGTTTATCCTGCATTTAAGTAGGCTTATTTGAGGAAATTGACAGATTGTTGCTACTATACTCTCACCTGTCAAATAAATGATAAATGTTAATTGTTGTGCAGTCTTTGTCTATATTATTCTATTACCAGTAAGAGCATATCAGCTACACTATAGGTAAAACCCCTCGTAGTAAGAATGTTTGTTTACTGTGGCTGAGTGATTAGAGTTTCTGACGTAAAATTCCTCAGCCTATGCAACTGCATGGGTTTAAGTTCTTGTTATGATAAATACTTTATGTGGGGACGTCTTTCCGCTGACCTGCAGGCCCTTGTGGACTTGTGGTTTTACCCAGACATCCATCTGGGGTATTCTGTCATAGAAAAATAGCAGAACATTGCTGTAAAGCATTTAAAAACAGATAAAATGGTAATACAAACCAATTCATGCATTTGTCTAACACCTTTCTGTTGTCTCCATCCTTGGACAGGTGTTATACCTAAGCCATCCAAAAAAGATGATTCGAGACACGTCCAGGTACAAGCCGTTCAGACAGCTGTTTGGAGGCAGGAACCCAGCCTTGAAGAAATTGTCACAAAAAGTTCTCGGTGTGGCCGTGCAGGAAGGGGAACATAACTCTGTATGTTGTTCCACTGATTATGTTGTTTTGAAACTCAGGATTAGTCGCAGTGGAAAAAATTGCATCAGCAATCATTGTAACCATTGATATAATGCTTGGGTTTAAGTCCCATTTAAGGAAAAACCAGCATGTTGGGCAGTCTTCTAGCTGCTTTACTGTTCATCAGTGGTTATAACCTAGGTATTGGTTGTAGAGTGAGGGTAGGGTGGGTGGGATGCTGTTATCTTCGCCAATATATTGTATTTGCCATTATTAGGGATGCTCATCGATGAAGGATATAAGTTTTAGACCTCCTCAGCTTCACATTGAGAGAGTTTGAGTTCTGTTTAGGTAAATAACTTTCATTTGGGAAGGTTTCTCAAGCTGAACTAAGGTATGCTGGAGTTTATACCTTTAAATTTGTCTTAATTAACCATTTATAGCGGGATGTGGCCAGTATGATCATAATTGTGTCAGTGCAATGTCTGTATATTTAAATCAAAGCACCAAGATTAGCTGTAAGTCACCAAAAGACCAAAGCTTTTTGATGTATAACTTTTCATTTCAGAGCACACCCATGGCCTAGTGGTAGTTGCCAACTAGTAAATCCGCCAACTGGTAAACCTCTCAGTGTTTGGGTTTTAATTCCAGTCAAGGAGAAGGACTTAATGTGGGAAGGTCTTCTTGCTGACCTGCAGTGCACAAGTGAATCTACCTAGATATTTGTCTCTATCCTTTCTCTACCATAATAGCTGGATGTCACACAATAATGACCATAACTCTGTCACTGTAATATATTTCAAGAAGCAAATTTTCAACCCACCAAAAACGCAAACAAATCTTCATCAAATGTACTCCTTTGTTATCAATCAGTTGTGGGTGGCCCTTTTTTTGACACCTCTCTCCTGCATTATGCTACATTTATTTTAAGGCAATTCTAAATCTTAGTCATTTGCCATCAACTAAATGCTTCAGTAACAAGACACAATGCTAGAAACTGTAACATATGGTTCATATCAGCTCTAGTTCAGCAGGTTAACAGTTAAAATGAATAGTCTTATTTCATCTTTATTTATTTTTAAACCTGAACACATACTAGAAAAATATTAATTGATCACTTAGTTGTGATAATAGACAAATTTGCTTACTGTATGGTGGTGGTCTACCAAGATAAGAGCATATTGTTGCTTACAAAATAATGAAACATATAAAAAAAATTTTTATAAAACTGGTACACACATTAGTTTTGAACTTTGCCATTTGTTGACCCAGGGGGAAGATACCCAAACAGGCTATACTCAGTGCACATTCCTGTATTAACAAAAGCACTTCTTGCAGAGATGAAAAATATAATGACATTTATGAATAGTCTCCCCTGATTAATCCCTACATGCAAGTAGGTCCTTTCATTTGATTTACTTGGTTTTTATGCGTGTGGTCTTTGGCGTGTATGTTGACTTTTCTGCCTTTCTTGTATTACCCATTTTAACCATCATCAACAAACACTTCAATTTTCTTTTTTAAATAACTAATCTCTATAACTATCTGAATTCATTTTAAGCTCATATTTATGCCAAGCCCAAAGTAGGAAATTTCCCTGTTTGTAATTACTATATCTACAAAACAACAGGCGATCAAGTCCAAGAATTCCACCTAAAGGACCTACTACTGTTTATAATGCCTGGGATATTAACAAACAAGGGAGACAATTTTCATTTCACTAATGTACCCCATTGTGGGGACATGTTTGACTTTTCTATTCATCCACTGCTACAGGATGTGCAATCCTCAACAGATATAAAAACATTCAAATTGTGCATAAACATGTTTTGTTAAGGTTTTAAAGATTGTGCTTGATAAATAACCATGGTCAGGTCTCTAAAAAGATTATTGAATATATAACATTTAGTTTACCGGTAATACTCAAGTTTTTTACTGCAATCTTTTTTATTATTTATTAAGATTATTTGATGTAATTGGCCTTTTGTTTGACCTAGGTTCAAGATGCACAGGCAGCCATGCGTCTCTACACAATGTACAGACAGAGATGGGAGGCAGAGATAAAAGAGATGAGAAAAGGAAGACGAGGAGTTGTGAAGGAGAAGAAAGCTAAGACAAAAACCTGACAAACTTTGCTGAAGACATACAAGACAAGTCAGGTGCTCATGTGTTCAGGGTGCATAAACGAAAAACATGTTTAAAAAAATGTTTAAACTTTTATACTGTTTATCACAGTTGACCATTATTGATTCCCATGTAGGAAGTTTATTGGGGTTGCATGCATGTGAACTCTCCCGCTTTCGGAGGGAGACTCCCTCTTCTAAGGTTCAAAATTATTTTAAAATGAGGAGTGTTTTATACATTTTCAGAAATCTCCTTACTTGGAAACAGATAACTTCCTTCTTTGTTTATATGAAAATAACAAATCTCCCACTTAGCAAGTAAAAATCTCCCACTTTGGCCTCAGAAAAAATTCACATGTATGGGGTTAGGGGCATTCATAATCTTTGATGATTGAAAATTGTTTTCAGGAATTGTAAGAATTTGAGATGATGTCCATGAAAAGGGATGTTATAAAATAACAGATGCAGCTCTTTTTGTTGTTTTTGACTGTGGTTCAAAGATAAAATAAACAGTTTATACATTTCATGTTTTTTTACAATTTAACTCTTAGCCTGTTATCTGTAAATTAATCAGGCTTTGGCAAATAATGTAGGATGCAGTTCTATCGGTATATTTTCATTTTGCATCAAGGTGTGTGTTTTTTAATGCCCATAAAGAAAAATAATTCCTTATTATTGTAAACAAAATGAAATGATAATGAAATCTTTTAAACAAAAGTCCAGACAAAAAAAGGTGGCTTGCAGGGATCCAGAGATGTACCAAGGCTTATGCTCTTAACTGAAAAAGTTAAAAAATTCAACAATGATAAAAAATATTGACTTGTGTTGATTATTGTTGTAATTGTAGAAAACTTCACTTTGTCCATAATGTATCAAGAAAAGTAAATCAAAAAGAAACATACAACATATTTGTAATTTTAACTATAATTTTTAGTAGAGCTTTGGTCTTAAATACTATCCAAAAATTATTTCTGCTGGAAGTAGATTGGCAAAACTATTTTCAGTAACATGGTTTAAAGGCAGAGCATCGAATCTGAGTTCGGTGGATAATTCAATGTAAAAATGTAGTGAATGCATGCCTTCACGGCTACTTGATGAACATTCTGGATTTGCCGTAGCTTGTTTGTGATTTTTGTTTGAACCTGACATTAGAATGGTTTGCCGTAGCATGTTTGTGATTTTTATTTGAACCTGACATGTCTGAAAACAAATTGCAAATTATAAAGGAAATGAAAAATCACACCATGGATGCCTTGACAGTAGCTGAATGAATAATTTATATATATATATAAACACAATAAAGGTATATCATGTCCATATTAAGAATTGTATGATTTATGAAGATGTCAGATGGATTTTGAGCATTCTGCTTTTGTTTATTATATTACTTTATTCCTCCCTTTTATAAGGTCAAGTACACTGTGGTGGTCTTTGTTCAGATTGTGATACAATTAATTGTTACATGAACGATGTGTACATAAAAGAAATTAAATATGCTTACATGAAGATGCCTTGTTGTTATCTATTTTCCATTGCTTTTGATCCATATTAGATAAGGTCAAATACCTTAAAATGTAGCATTTTTTTGTATTTTTTCCATATTCATTTATTTCAAGGATATCACAAATAGAGTACCTGAGCCTGTATTTCCATAGTGGTTCTTGTTGCCCACTTTCAAGGTAGATCCAATATAAACTATATAGTGCAATGCATAGTTTATAGTCTTGCTTAAAATTTTGTGTCCGGTATAGGGGTTTAAAGTCCATTGTAGGGGAAGATCCAGAAAAATAAATGGGGGGGGGGGCGGGGTATGAATCAATATTCATTCAACTTGATCACAGTAAATACTGAATATACATACACAGTTAGGGACCCTAACTTCGACATAAACAGTCAACAAACAAAATTTACTTTAAAAGCTCAGTATTTGTACACTTACATGTATGTGTTTGCACAACTTGACTCTTTTACCTGTTTTTATTGAGGGGGGGATGCATCCCCAACCCCGGATCCGTCCCTGGTCCATTGCCTTCATCACTAAAACAGGAACATTACATCAAGGTACTTTCCTTTGTCAGAATTACCAACACAAAGATGTGAGACAGTAGGAGAAATGTATGTTAAAAACATTTCCATATAGTTTATGGTTACAATGATGTTCAATCAATTAGATTTTTAAATAATATTTTTCTGAAATTTTGAGTTTCCTGGAAACGTAAAACTAAATACAGTCTAACCGCTCTGTCCAAAAAGACTGATCAAAGGTAACACAGCCATTTGATAAAAAACAAAGGTCACACAAAATATTCTGTTAGTGGATAGGCACTTGGTCTCTAGAAAAGAAAAAACAAACATGCACTGAACTACATTTTTTTACCTGAAAAAAATGTTTAAATCAAGGCACGTCCTAGTCCTAGTTAGTTGGAAAAAAAGAAAGATAGAAAGAAAAAACCCACAAAACAGAAACAGGTCTTAGCCATTTAAAGGAAAACAAAATGGACCCAATTTGAGAAATGGTTACAAGACGGTTAAAAGAAGATAACGTAAAAGAGTTACACAAAGTTGCGTCCCTTATTCCTTAAAAATATGGGTGTAAACAATGAGTATGTATGAATTTAAACCTAGCCTTTATCATCATAAATTGCGAAATTTTGTTCGTTCGAAAACGAAGAAAATTCACAATGACAGATGTCTTCATATTTTTAGAAAGATGACAAATTTTAATTACGTTTAAGGCGGTGGAAAGCTTCGAGGTCAAGAAATAGGGCGATAAATACGCTGAATGCATTATTCAGCCGATAAATACGTTGAATGCATTATTCGGTCCCATTTCAGGTGACGTCGAATTATCAGTGAAATCAAATTATCATGTAAGTTGCAACATTTTACATATATAGTCAGTAGGCCTTAAAAACAAAACAAACAAAAAAGCCACTTACAAAAAATAAAAAAAAAACAGGCAAAACATAAAAACACCCCAAAACTTAAAAAAATAAATTCGCATATCACTTATTTTTCATCATTTAATACGATGATATACATTTTTTACTTCTTTTATCAAATATGCATATCAGGCAGAATGAAAATATGCCCTCACAAAAAAGGATATGTAAGGAAATTCCACCACAGTGATAAGAACCACAGACCACTCCAGTACAAGCAGGTCTCTCAACCAGCAGAGCAACAGAGGCTCTTTGAATGATCTACCAGTGAAGCTGCTACAAACGTTAAAGGTGAATTATGATATGCTAAGTCTTTTCTTTGATGACTTTATAATCTGACTGCTTCTCCACAGAGATGAAAGGATAAATCTCTGAAATGAGTTATATTCACTTCAAACTTACCCTGTACAAGCTTTTTGGAGCCAGTTATCAATCAGGCTCACTAATTTCTAGTTTGTTACTGATCCACACAAGAATCACCTCAGACACTATTGTACTGAACTGAGCTGTCAAATTCATTTTACACTGGACAGGAATTGAACCCATTGTCCCAAGCCCTAGGGACAATTTCACTAGCAGAGTAAATGACTTAAGGGAAACCCATCATGACTAAAGAACATAAAACTACAATTTAAAAGTGGTATCCAACAGTTTGGAACCAAAGATTTTTGACAAATAACAAAATCAATCATTGTTATATGAAAAGATCCTGCAAAGTGCTGTTTATTGATGCCCTAGATCTTTGTTAACAGCGAAGCATTAATCCACACTTTTCATTGCAAACAGGTATTTCCTATCTGAGCCAGGCTGCAGAGATAGCAATTTTTAAAATAAGGAAACCATATTTTTGTAAGGGTAGTTTAGCGCATAGTGCACTTACGGTTTGTCTGAGTATATACTAGCTGAAGTACATGTACTACTTTTTCATTTACCATGTTAAAGGTTTAAGAAAGAATTCTTTATCATTACTTTATTTTTAGATAAAATTAAGCCAAATTATAATTACAGTATATTGAGGGATTAAAAACATAGTATTATATTGTACTCATCACAGGGATAGATATATAAGCACTTTTAACCAGCCTTGCTGCGGGGTTAACTTTTTAGCAACACTGTTCAATCGTTTTCCAAAGTTGTTAAGCAACAGATAGTGTGGTTAGTGTATGGATGGGTGACCCTTGGTATGTGCCTTCCTGCATTACAACATCAGATAAAAGAAACTGTGACATACATTGTTTAAACTTAATTAAAGGTGGTATCCTGCAGTTTTCTTTATTAAAATACATGTAGATAAAGTAAAATAAAACAAAACCAAATAAAAAATAGAACTTCATGTACTGAATTATGACCCATATTTTACCAGGGTTATGGAAGTCCGCAAAACAAACTTTCCTCATGTGCAAATTTCAGTGAGCATTCCATATATAGGCGTTGCACTCCAGCATGTGACCAATAAAAAACTATTTCTGTAATAAATATGTTAGAGTAATCATCCATTGACTGTTTCAAAAACAAAACCATCAAAAGCTTAAAGTTTCTTAATTTGTAAGTCATTGCTCAATCTGAATCATTCAAGATTTCCCCTGACAACTTTTGTAGTTGTTTAAGTTATAGTTTTTTTAATGTTTGCTTCAATGTATTTTGGTTTATAAAAGTGTGACAAGATGTAACTAATGTTTCATAATACTGTCTTCCTTTAATTTATGAGTGAAGCCTCTTGAAATCAAATTATTTGTTGATTTTTAAATTTTGGTATATATTAATTTGAATAACTTCTATCAATGGAAGAAATATAAAACTGACCTCAGAGAAGCTTATATTATAATCTAAAGCTTATTGTTTATTTTTTTAATTTAATTATTTTATCATCTTAGCAGTCTTCATTATGCAACAAATAGAATTTGCTGTTAATAACACATATCTTTGACTTATTACAACATAGAAGAAATAAATGCAAACAAATCTGATATATATTATGGTGTTAAAAGGCACCACTTTGGCAGTAATATGGCCGACCAGGTGACGAGTGAGATGATAGACAGAGCTTGTGAAATCTTGTACAGCAATCCTGACATCATAAGGACAACCCTGGTAGAAGATGCACAGAAAATGTTTCCACAGCTGGACCAAAACATGAAACTATATCTGAAACTAGAAAACATGCAAACTGTGGGTAAGTTGAAAAATAGTGATATTTAGAGAAATAATAAGAATTATTTTAATTAACCAAAAATGTGGAAATTTATGAAATGATCATCTAATGACTCTGTAGGGTTCCAGTTTAAAAAACAAAACAAAAACACATGGTGATCTGAATGCTGGAAACAATTACCTGCCTATGGTATCATTCATGATACCACACTGTTAACTCTTAACATGGTCCCTCACCTGATTACAACTTTTATACTGGTGTTCATTAACCCTTTTCTTCATGCATACGCCATTTTACACCTTTTCAAAGCATGCAGTTATTACTATGGCAAAACCTACACAACAGAGTTTATGTGTAGACTGGTTTAGCCTAGGATCTTTTATTACATGCTGAACGTCAGTGTAATAAAAATAATTTAAGCAATATAAAATAAAATATGGTGAATTTTTTCAATCAAATACTATTGTACTATGAATAAAAGAGTTAAATAACAATATCCAGCCAAACTCTCCTAAAGCAATCAAGCTTAGAACAAACAATGGAAGTAAGCCCTTAAATCTGTTATACAGTTTGTATTTATAAATAACCAATATATTATTAGTAAAGAATATTGAACTTGCCCATGATTAACTTTCGTAAAGGATGTCAGATAAACCCAAGAAACAAAGATTTGTATACATTCATTTGGTTTAAACCATCAACTAGGAATATGTCAACAACTCAGGACTGTGATCATATGTGGTCTATAGTGGCCTTCTAATCTTGAAATTGTTAGTTCGATTCTGGCTGTGGAAAATAAAGTTTGCTTATGAAAGTTAAACTTGTATGATTGGTTTGGTTTATTGTGTTTAATGCCTGTTTTCAACAATATTTCAGTTATATATACAGGCGGGCAGTTCACCTTACCATCGTTCCTGAAATGAGAGACCGCAATTGCCTACACTTTATTGCGTTAACTACACATTTGCTATACCCATGTCCACACACACACATGCACGCACACACGCACGCACGCGCACACACACACACACACACACACACACACACACACACATAAAATGTGAAGCACAAATTTCATGAGGAAATAACCTTTAGAATCAAGGAATAATTTATCAATACACCATATGATCTTAGACCTGATTTGATTGCAAAAAGTTTATGAACTTAACTGTGAATAGCATATGGATTTTAACCAAATATAAATTTTGGGCAAGTTCAGCATTGTTTACTAATATTAGATATTTTGTAACAAAAACATGTCAGTCTCACAAGGCATATTGCTATCACTATCTGTGTGAGGCTGAACTATTCATTATAAGCCTAGTTTAGGCTGGCTTTTATTATATTTATTCTGGGAAATAGAGTTACCACTGCCCAGCTGTAAGCCAGACATTATTATATATGATATGCATCTATGGTTAGACAATTAACTCTTAGCTATACACATGTCTTTTGATGAAGACTTGGAAGCAAATATTGTTCATCGTGATCAGACATCGGCCATTGGGAGTTATCGTCGAACACCCACGACTGATCCATTCCGTTACTCTCCATTCATTGCCAAATGTAGTAAAACGTAAGTGTGGGTATCTGATGATGATTGGGAGCTGGCTGATCTTGATCTACACTGTGTGCCAAAGCCATGATCAATTTGTGCTTATCAGGATAAGAGTTTAAATCCATGCATGTTTCCATTTTATTCTATTACTGCTGAAGGGATACCCGCTGCATAGTGGCAGCATTGCCAACTTGTAACTCCTCTGACTGCTAAGCCTTTCACCACATGGTTCAGGGAAGAGGACTTAATGTGGGGAGGTCTTCTGGCTGACATGCAGTGTGCCAGTTGTTCTACCCAGATATTTGTCTGGGGTCTTCCCCCACTAAAATAGCTGGACGTCACTATAATGATCATAATTAGTTGTTGTTTTATATTTCCAAAACAAAATAAACTGCTGATGACATTTTGAGTATTACCATGTACTTTGTAAACTTTCTTGCAATTTATCTTGCACATCATCCATAAAAAAAAAAAAAAAAAAAATATCCAGGTACGGGAGGCCCCGGGTTCGATCCCGGGCCGCGACATACCAAAGTCGTTAAAAATGGTAGTGGTATAGCTCCCTTGCTAACGCTCAAGCAAATATAAGGGTAGTTCCACGACTGGTTGGCCCGGTGTCAGGATAATGTGCATGGGTGTGGTATCATGCCAGGTGTTCACGGCATGCTATACACAGTGAAGGCAGCACTATATCTGCTTCAAGTGGACACCGTCTCCAGATAACTAAAATACTGTTGGCGGGACGATAAACCCAATAAACAAACAAACAAACCATAAAAATATTTAATCATCTTTATACCGATAAATAGATACAACACTATGTTTTATCCACCTTTTCCATCAGGATCATTTAAAATTCGAGGTGTGATTAACCAGATGGAACACTTGTCTGCTGAAGTACGAGATGGCAGTATACAAACGGTAACCCTTTCTGCAGGCAACTATGGCAAGGCTTTTGCTTACTGCATGGGTAGAAAAGGGCTGAAGGGACTGGTTTTGATGCCCCATACAGCACCAGATGACAGAGTTGCTATGATTAAGGTATGCAGTTAATGCAACTCCTCTCTTTCCCTTTCTTTTGTTCTCACTTCCTCTTCAGGCTTTACCAATCCTCTTCTCCCTCATGTATCTCTTGCTTCCACTTTATCATCAGTCTTTTTTTGCCACCTCTCCGTCCCCCTATATCTACCTCTCTATTCCTCTCCTTTCATTCTTATTAACCCTTTACATGCTGGGAACACCATGAGTGGGTATGTTTTATGCAATGGCGTAAATGGTGTTACTAGCAAGTAAAGGGTTAAATGCCCGTTCCCTCTCTCTTCCACCTTTATGATCTTTTCCCCACCTCTCTTCCCCACTCGTTCACAAACAGAACTTAACCCTTAGCTTTATAAACACATATTTATATGACTTTTGCAAATAGTGTAGACCCAGATTAGCCAGGGCCCTGCTGGAAGCTGTCTGATCAGGGTCTGCTCTATTTGTTATTGAGTCTCTAGCAATATATGTGTAGGCACCTTTGCATGTAACTGTTAAGAAGATAACTAACAATCAGGGTTATTAACAAATGTAGAAGCTAAGTGTTAGTATTTTTTGTATGCTTACATTTGTGATGATGATAGGATGATATCTTACTGGTACATAGCTCGTCTTCCTGCACAACATAACAAAATTCAAATATTTAATTGGTGTTGTTTATTTGTACACAGAGTTATGGTATTGATGCCATGAAAGTTCCCTCAAGTGAGATTAAAGAACGTACTGACAGCTTTGTTGCTAAAGGCTATACACTTCTTCATCCCTTTGATGATGCAAATCTTATAGCAGGATATAGCAGGTATATATATTCTTTTTAATTATATTACTTCATTGCCTCTAGAAGCACAGAGGAGGTGTATCTACTCTTTATCAAGTAATAACAAATTCTTAACAATAAGTTCTACATGCAGTTGTTTAGCTTCCTTTCTTACATGACTAGTGCCAAGGCACTCGGTGTCAAAATCATTATACTGGGGTTGGTATCATTTTAGTTGCATCCTGGCATTCCATCAAAGTAAAAGCAATGCTATATCTGCTTCATGTGTACATTGTCGCTAGATGTCTGAAATGTTGTTGGTGATATGTCACCACGTCCAAAAAGATCTGTAAAATATTACTTTGGAACAACAAAAAATAAGACAATTGAATTATGGCAGGTTGGCAGTTTTAAGTTAGAGATATTAAGGATCAGAAAAAGCAGAGTTTGTCTTGCCTTTGATTTCTTGCCATTTATTAGATGCTATTCAAATCATAATATGTACTGTTATTAAAGAAAACTTTAACGATAGAATGACAAAACAATGACAAAGGCAGGTTGGAATAAAGTTTGCTGGAGATTCGCTTTTGCAACACTACACTCCGTACAGAGCCATGAGACCAAAAGATGTTGTTTTCATTTTAAATTGTGAATTTTTCCTTCCAGGAGAACAATTTATACAGCCATTCCTATCGATTTCAGTATATCCCGTGAGATTTTACAGCAAGTTCCTGACCCAGATGTTGTGGCAGTATGTTGTGGAGGTGGAGGACTGGTTGCCGCAGTGGCTGCTGGGCTCAAGCTGGCAGGTTGCCATGGTTGCAGAGTGTATGCAGTGGAACCAACCGGAGGTGAGAAATAGTTAATAGGTACACGGAATGCAATATCTTACAGGCAGAAATGTACAGTCAAACTTGTGTTAGCGTTCATGTGTTAAAAGCGGTTACCATGCTGTAATTTTAAGTCCACCCAAGCAATTGGTTCTTTAATTGTCATCTATTCAGTGGTCACATGCCTTCTGCAGCCAGCGGTCAGCTTGATTGGGCAAATCCTTCTTTAAGTGACTTCTAATTAATGGCCAGTCAGCATGTGTCAATTGTATGTGTACTGTCAATGGTCATATGCTTAGCAGCTGAAGTTTTTCATGAAACTTGTCCAGCTTATCACTGTCTGGTTTTTATCTTAAAATATACCTCAGACCTGAGGAAATATTTGGAATGGATTTTGTGTAGATTTTGCTTGTTAAACTATATATCTATTGTCGTTTGTGCTTCTTTAAAATTACACTTGAACTTATAGTTTTCCCATTGTCAATTAATAATCAAATCATCAATTTGTTTTTTTGTATGCTTGAGTGCTTACAATGTTGTCTGGAAGTCTACTGGAGATACAAAAACAAGTGCAAGTAACTTCCATTATTTTATTTCTATTTTATGAAATATTTTGGATAACAATCAACTCGATAATAATGGGGTCTTATTTTTCTTCTATTTATCAAGATTGTATTATATAGATAGGCCACATAGCTGTCATATTTTTATATTTCTTTATATATTTCTTCCTTCATAGCAAATCCATGGTTTAAACATACAATAATAATAAATGAGGATGGAATAAAATCCATGATTAAAAAACTGCTTTGCAGACTTGTATTTATCTATTTGAATCCATGAGGATCTAAATTATTTTTTAAAATTAAGACAAATTTTACTCAAAATAAACAAAAATAAATTAAGCCAGGAAATTTCTCAAATTAAAAAAGAAATTCTTAGATTAAACAATTTTACAAACAAAACTTAGATATCTTTCTAATAATTAAGAAAATATTGTAAATTATTTTACAATATTTTCTTAGTTTAAGCAAAAAAAAAACACATTAAATATTTTACTGGATTTAACCCCAGGCTTTTATTCATAGGTATAGATATATGATTTTTTTTTTTTAAGAAAATACAATTAAATAAGAGAAAACTAAAATCCCAGTCTTTCAGGTCACATTTGACAAATCCATTTAGTTATGAGGAACGTTATAACTTAACCAGAAAATCCTGTATGCAAGCGATAGAATTGAAGTTTAGCTTAAAGATTATTAGATTGATGTTCACTGGAAACTGTGGCATGCTGATTCCTAGCCTACTAAATGACTTACCAACTGTCTGGTAACTGCTGATTTTTGTTTTTGTGTGTAATGTCTCGTGTGGCGAACACTGATTCTTTTTTTTTGTAAAATTTTGAGGACTTTATATTCATTTTATCGTAATTTTCACATTAATGTTTTATGCTTTCATTGTATTTACAATAAACACCTTTAGTCATTGAAATATTTATGTATTACAAAATTTAATTCCAAATTATACTGAATAGAACAATTGCACAATTTTAACACTTACTTCACATATAATCCAAAGGTCTAAACATTTAAATCCGAAACGAAAGTCCTAAAAGTAAAGTTCCAAAGGAACATCCAAAGTACAAGTTCCACCAAACATCATACTGTTGGTGCTTATATATGGCTGCAATCACCATTCCACATAGGCAGGAAATTAATACAAAGAACTGTTCCTTAATAATATCATAAATGGCTCATAATTCATAATAACACAGAATACACATATGGTATACACAATACTAAACACCGATGACTGACAGTGTCCTTTATATAAGTTATTACGTAAGGTGCCATTAAAAGTGTTGTTAAAGGTGTACAATAACAATTACATTTTACATATGAAAACATACACATTAATAAATGGTACACAAATTAATTGCGATATTCGCAACATCTCGTTTCTGTGTTTTTGTCACTTTTATATTTACTCCATATGCCTTTGACTAATGGTAGTTTAAAAATTTAATATCTGTGGTAATTAACATAGAAGCTTTTCATATTCCCAATTAATGTTTATTTTAAGTTCAAATTTTAACATATGTAGTAAGTTTCATAGGACCTTTTGATATTTTCCTGTTGATCTGGCATAATAGATTTATGATGGTCAGCCAGTAGGCTTAAGGTTAAATGAATAAATTAAAGATCCTCTATATTTATTGCGTAGCTCCAACGATGTACGAGAGTTATAAAGCAGGCCATGCTGTGACGATACCCACAGTGAATTCAGTGGCTACAGGTTTGATGCCTCCTTATGCAGGTGGGTAGGAAGAGTTCACGTTTGTTCTATACTCAAAATTGAAGAAATTAGGACAGTTTATATGACTTGAAATGGCTCTATTAACCTTTTCTTGCATGTACACACCATTTTAGTTTACACCTTTACAAACCATTCACAGTCGTTAGCAGAATCTGCATGACTAAGGCTTTATGTGTAGACTGGTACAGCCTTAAATCTATTATAACAAGTTGAACATACATTTATTAAAATCCTTTTATCTCTTTAAAAGAAAAACAACAAAGTCAGGTGAATTTTCAAATTTATAGATGAACTATGAATAAAACGGTTAAGGTTGGGAATGGCTTATTAAAGAAGAACTCAAACAGTCTATAAATAAGTGGAGAAATTCCTGTCACATATTCATCCATTTTGATGCCACTGTATTGCTCAGGTTAACATTTTGCATTTAAGTAATACAAAGCTTTTATCTCACATACCATAGCATAAATAGAAAGAAAAATCTCACATGTGTCATGCTATACCAATCAGAACACCTGGGATAATTCACAAATCATCTCTCCGAACTATGACCGAAAAACCCCATGCAAATAAACATGTCGGTGTTTATGATGTTATCAAACAAAGATAATTGTTTTGTTATTTGTACTGAAAACGCAGAAACAGTTGTATATCTAATCACATGTGAACAGTTATTGGATAAATGAAAGTTTATAGAATGAAATAATCCTATACACTAAACCTATCTCTTTTTTGAAGAACTTTTTTATGGTGTATTCTTCTGGCGAACAAAACAATTGTGATTTTGTTTATAACATTCTAACAGATACATCTAAGCGATGATTGGATATCCCTAGGACGGACTTACCTGAGGAGTTCCGATTGATTCCATAAATCTTACTTTCTGTTATCTTGTTATTTTTTATTACCAGGAGAGCTTCCCTACCAACTATGCAAGAAGTATGTCGAGGAGGTGCTGCTGGTTTCTGACGAGGAGATAGTGGAGAGTATGAAACTGTTGTATGATCGTGGGCTTAAAGTGGAACCAGCAGGTGCAGCTGCATTCACAGCCCTGCTTAAAGGGAGGATTCCAGATGTTCAAGGGAAGAAAGTTGTAGTGGTCATAACTGGTGGTAATATAACACCGCCAGAACTTGCAAAGTTGATTGGTTGATAAGATTTTTACAGTGATGTGATAAGTAAAATAGGAAAAGTTTACATACATGTAATAACACAGTATTTAAGGTCAAATTTAAAGCAAAGCATTATTACATACACATAAATACAATACTCAGATTTGTAGTACTTTTGAAACAATATTGATACCTCACCATTGGCAAAACATTGGCATTGAAATGTTAAGTTTGTTTCTGGGGGACATAGAGAGGACATAATTAAATGCCTTATTGATAACATTCCACACACAGATTCTGCTATATTTTCATTACGGGTACTTGATGGGACAACTATTTTGTGTTTTACCATCCACATGTATTTACAATTTTGAATGATCAATTTAGAATTTTGTATATATGTTCATATACATAAATAATAAATAATCTAATTTTTTATTATATAAAATATATTCTTATTCCAATGGGTTTTAGAAAACATAATATGTCTATCTATCTATCTATCTATCTATCTATCTATCTATCTATCCATCCATCCATCCATCCATCCATCCATCCATCTATGGCATGGTTCATCTATCTATGGCATGGTTGAAAAAGACAACAAAAACCTTATTTTAAATATTTATTCTAAAAGGCCATGGTTGTAAAACGACATGTTATTTAATAATTTAATTAATAGTGCTACATTTAATCATACAGAATTATTCATAATACGCAAACATCCGTCAGCGTTGATTATTCAACTACGAACTACCGGGTGGAGATACATCTTGGCGAAACATGTCGGACCTAGGTGGCAGAACATCTCGGACCTAGGGTTGCGACAATCGGAACACCTCGGATACTTCACGAATCATCTCTCGGATGTCAATTTCCCATGCAGAGTTGTCGTCCGTTCCTCTCAGACACCTCTGCCACGTCAAGATTTTTGACGGAAATTTTAAAGTGTTATTTTATGGATATTTTCAAATTAAAATGATACTTCTACATAAAATGAATAAACATCTACTAAAAAGACATATATTGAAGTAAATAATCAAAGATATTTAATTAATTCAAGCGCACAATTTTTGGAAGAATAACATAGTGATGTTAATGCGCATTTGTAAATAAACATGGACGTGATCCACGAGGCAGTCACGTGGATCGAAAGTAGTCCCGACATTAATGAGCCAATAACAGGTGAATGTATGAGCCGATGGTAGAGAAATCCATTTGGTTCAAATCTCTACAGTAGACAAACATTATTTCATAGTCAAGATTGATGATAAAATTGTCAATTCAAAAGAATAAACACCACCAACTCTGACACGGATGCGTCATCGAAAAGGAAGGATCTACCGATGACGTCACTTCCTGTTTTGAACCCAACGTGGCCCACTTGTAGTTAAAGCGAAAAATAGATTAGAAAATCTTGGATCAGCGTATATCTAATATCGTCAGCTTTTTAAAACTTTTGCTAGGTAGTTCAGGGCAATTATTGTAATAGAGTAGCACGTTTTATGTAAATAAGGAATACATAGATTCCACATCACTGAAAATCCCTCATCTTGGCAGCCATCTTTGATGGTAACTTCAAGGAATTTTCATATGAACTGTATAGAAGGTAAATTTTATATTCTTGTATATCTTCATTTGTGGTCCGAAAATTGAAAGCTATACGCCATTGGAAAGCTCTTGAAATTCCTATTTTTAGAATACAATATTTTTACAATTGATAAATTCACAGAGAATTAATACACAGAAATAAATAAAACTATTGGATCATACTTAAAACAAATAAACGGTGTATCATTTTCGGTTGTATTTCTTTAACCTTTAAAACTATCAAAATATAGTTTAGATATTTAAAATACTTTATAAAATCTGTTAAATTTGGTATAAAATTCAGTAAATTTAGACTAAAAAATAAAAACACAGTGGTGCGTTTAATACAGCACATATTTCCCGATTTCGGCCTGCATAAGCTTCAGCCCACAAAGATGGCTGCCTTAAACTGTCTTATCAGTGTCGATGACATCACATGGAAACTATCTATATGCCAAGAACAAGGAGTTATTAAATATTTTTATTATTCTTTTTTTTACACTTTTTGCTGTTTTTAAGCCGGAAAATAGGGAATAAAGCGATAATAACGACAAGAAAAAACCGCGTTCTCTATATTGTCAGCGTTTCCCTAAACATCCGATATTTTTAAGCGTTCGCCAAGCAGCAAACAGGACTGATGTCACAAAAAGTATGCTGAGATAACACTTGCTAATTAGTCCTGGCAACGATTGTAATAAGTTGGCTTGAATTATAAATTAAATAATAAATTACCTTACATTTCTGGCTGTTAGACCAGAAAATAAGCGAGAATAACGACAATAACACCCTGCCTCAGCGTTTTCCTTATATGTTGTCCTTCAACATCAGCGTTTTAATGCATTCGAAAGACCATTTCTATTGCTATAATATACAGTTAGAGTTTCTTAGCTTAAGTAATTGAATAAGTCCACACATTAGTGATTGTTACTTTCTCCTACTTCTTAAAATCCGCCTCCGCATTTATCATATATGTTATCGTGCAGTTAGTGTTGTTTAGCAAACGAAATGACATTATGTCTGTTTTGTTTATAGTAAAAATTATTATCCTTAAGATATTAAATAACTTGTAGACAAAGGTATTTCTTAAATAATGTTAATGATTGATTTACACTTGCTGGAATTATCTTTCTGGAAGAGCCATGGCTTGTTTCCAAAATGACGAGCTACAACGGGCCATAAATTGTCATCTAATATTGAAATGTATTTTTCCGTATTAATGTTACCTACAACAGGAGTCAATGTACCCGCTCTATTATAACAAATACACACCCAAATCATTAAAGATGCGCGCACTGGCTGCTAAAAGTCCAGTTGTATTCAAACGCATTCCGGTCGTCATCGTTCAATATCCTTTCTAAAAACATATACTTTCTATTTTTGTACCAACAATTATCTTTGTCTCATCAGTGAAAATGATAGATGGCCAATTATTTTCAACAGACCAATGTAATTTCTCAAGACAAAAGTTAGTACTTCGAGCACGATTTTTAACACCTCTTGTAATTTTCTTGGATACAGTCTTACGTTTATATTCTTCTGCAAATAAACACCCCTTGACAATTATAGTAGATAAAGATGATCCTGTATTTTCATTAAATTGTTGCCGTTGACTCTCTCAATGTATGCCGTCTATTTAATTTTACCATCTGAAAAAACATATTATCAGTAGAAATATATGACAAAGTCCTATGAGCACTGCAACATATACCAAACTCTGAAAAGGCACAGGACAAAGGTAGTTCACATGCAAGCCAAGTGAAAAGTAAGAACAAATTTGTGATGAGTCATTTAACGAAAAGAGCAAACCCGACAGTTACCGCATTGGAACGATCAGTCGGCAATATGGACCGACTGGGGTGCTTAAACCGGTTTTACAGAGCTCTAACCTCGCACTTCCTGAACGACGTTTTTGGTCTTCGTCCGCTTCAAGGTAAATTTTAAAAGTTACCATGAACAGATGCACGTTTCAGAAAATTCAAGATGGCTCTACGATTTATTCCAGTAATTTCCTCGATCTTTCGACTCTAATTGTGACACCATAACATTTTTCACCTCTGGTGTCATTTGTCCACCATGTCGCGCCGTAATTATTTTCGACAGACGACTACAAAACGGAAACAACTGTGGTAAATATTATTTGGGATTATATACACAATAAGAAAGATGCTTTTTGCAGAAAGGCAAGAAGTGGGCCATCCTCTGCTTGAAGCTGGATTTTGATGATGATTGAAAACAGTCTTTTGCTTAATAGCTTTAATTTTAAGCCAAGTAATGCCACAACAAGAAGGCCGAACGTAAAACAACTGTCAAACAGTCGATGCGGAATTCTTTGGCTCTGAGGCTTGTCTTAACGATTGTCCGATGGATTTTTACAAGTACAAATGGTGTTCGACCAAGTCAACGAAAATTCTACTCGGCCGATCTGTCCAGCAATTTTTCTGTGTTTTTACTGTACATCGCTTAAAATTTCAAAATATACTTTCGCTATCACTATTTTCGTTCTTAATAATATTCATACGCACATAGAATTTCCATACATGCGCATCGGTTGACAGGTGCATGAAATCTACATAATCACTTCGCTGCAATGATGTCACACAGACCGGAGTCACAATGCATTGAGAAGATCAGCTTTACAACAACAAATAACGCATCAAACACGACTGAAACAAGCAGGATAGTAAGCACAAATATTAATAAAAAGGAAAAGGAAGTTTGTAAGTTATGGTTATCATCTGTGGCAATGAGTGCTAATAAAATAAATTAAAGATAAATGTATGTTACTTCGGACAAGAAATTTGTTTGTTCAGACATGTGGATTTGAAAATCATTTGCCCAAAAGATCCTTGAAAAAAACCCATTAGTGTTTAAATCTACAATGGAGCTGAACAGTGTGTACTCTGAATAACCAATACATATACATTTTAAACACACTCCTAAAGACAAAGTTAGTTTAGCTTTGTCTCACAAATCCCTTTATAAAGCTAGGGCTGACCAAGTCGCCGTGTTCAGATTATATCTTTAATCAAGAAGGAATGTTGGCAAACTACACAAGAATTTTGGTTAACAGAGTTGTTTTTTCTTAGACGTATTAACACATGCAACAACAGTTATTTAGAGCATATAGCAGCATACACATGCATAGCTCTTTGAATAAAACTTTAAAGGTAATTTCCGACAGTTTGGATCAAAATGATATTTACTCAAATAACTAAATAAGTTTTGTTACATGACATCTTGCAAAATGCTGCACATTGATGCCATAGATCATTGTTAACAGTGAAGCATAAATCCCCATTCCTCATTGCAAACAGGTTTTTCCTATCTGAGCCACGCTGTAGAGATAGCTATGTTTAACTAGGAAAACCAAATGACAACTCTCTTTTGAAATTACGTTTTATAGTCATTTGGGTAATCCGCTCTGACGTCCGTATCTATTTTTAGTAGAGATCACTAGCGTGCTTATTTATAGATTTAGAATGATTGAACTTTTTAGACTGTTTTTAAAGCGATTTGTACTGTTTGACGACGTAGGCAGTGTTCAAAACATTCTTTACTTATACTGAAGTATGATTTTTTTTTCAGAAATTATGCTCTGATTCCCTAAAGCAGTGGTTAGGTATTATACATCAATTTGATACAGACAGACTGTCGAATACCACCTTAGCCACTTATTTTCGCCGACTGACCGTTCCATTAAGGCGGTAACTGCTGTTTTTTTTCTTTTTGTGTTATATATATCTCGTCTCTGTCTTTTTGTCATTTACATTTACCCTGTTTGCTTTTGGTCTAGAGGTAGTTTAGATTTATGGCTTGCAAGTGAATACATTTGTCCTGAGCCTTATCAGGGTTTTATATATTTTGCAATGCTCATGGGGCTTTGTCATATATTGTTATTAACAATTTCTCTGATTGCTAGAGTACCAGAAAAAGAAATCTTTGGCTTATCAAATAGTACACACTGGCAAAGTTTCTGCGATCAATTCCTAAAACTGGCAGAGTAATGATTCTATGATAATGGCTGCAATGTTTACACAAGCAGCGACTTTGTTTACCATGAACTGATCCATGTAAATAAGCCATGCTGCTGTGCTACAGTTTAGCATAAAGGTACAATGAACCTGGCAGAGGCAGAGGATTTTATGTAGATCTACAATCATATAGGTTTAACGACTTATAGCATATTCCACAGTAAATTGTAGACTGCGGCTAAACGGTTGTCCGAGCCCCATAATACGTGGATGAAATATTTGCCTTATCAAGGACTACACAATGGTGAATTTTCAGCGATGATTTTTTTTTTTGAAATTGCAACAGTCAACTTTATGAAGGTGCAGCGCATGATTAGGCATATCGCAGGACAATTTAAAGGTGGTATCCGACTGTTTGGGCCGAAATCTCTTTTCTCAAATAACCAAAATAGGTCAGTGTTTACTGAAACGTTCCTGCAAAATGCTGTTCATTGATGTCCTAGATCTGTGTGAACAGTCAGGCTTAAATCACCACTCGTCATTGCAAATAGGTATTTCCTATCTGAGCCACGCTGCAGAGATATCTATTTTTAAACTTAGAAAACCACGTGACCACTTACCACTGAGATCACGCTGTATAGTCATCCGGATTATCCGCTCTGACGTCGATATCTATTTTAAGCAGAGACCACTATCGAGTTTTTTTATACAGTTGAAAAGAATACACATCCAGAGTGATTTCTTTTCGATTAGTTCCGTCTAATAATTCAGTTAAGTGTTTAAAATGGTATTTATTAAGACTAGAGTATAAATTTATACAAAAAGTATGTCCAAATTTCGGTATTGCACTTTATATAGGCAAACTGTCGGATACCACCTTTAAAAACTTTACCATATTAACATTCTCGCTCCATATGGTACTTGAAGCCATGCGTTTAGGGGATATGGAGTTACAAGCGACTTTTATTACTCAGCCATGGGTTTATCACTACTTGTATAAAACGACATAATGAAAGATGCATCAGGCCCGGATCCAGAACTTTTCAGCTAGGGGGCCGAAGACCGAATGACATACATTCTAGAGGGGTCCTGGAGCACCCCCACCCTACCCCGGAAAAATATTTCTAAAATGTCGGAGATAAGTTCTGAAGTGTATCTGGACAAGAGGTTAATCGTTTTTTTATGGTTTTATGAAAATGACAATGAAAGCCAGAAAATGCAAAGACATAAACCTTTAGCAACATAACTTTGTTGTTGAAACTGTTTCCAATTCTTCCAAAAATATGCCAAAATAGGCAAGCGCATACTTTCCTTCGAGTTAGACCATAAAATGTAGCTTGGCTACAGTTATAGCTTCATTTCCTATCGACCTTCGTTTGCATATATTGGGAAAGAAAATAATAATAATTACTTCGTTGTAAAGTATTTATGGACGTTGCAACTAAAAGTCATCTTATAAAAATACCAAAATGTCCAATGGAGCCTTCAGTGAATGGTGTGACAAACAAAACAGTACTGATTTGCCGTGAAGGCTTTATTAGATGTTGGACCAGACCAAATACACCTATTATTAGTTTTTGTAGAACAATCAAAATGTATCTAAGCCTTTTCAAATTTAGATCTGTTCTTTATATATGCATGGGATCATCATTTGTGGTCCAAAGATTTAAAGCAATACGCCATTTGAAATTAATATTTTTAGAATATAATATTTTTTAATTGATAAATGCACTAAGAATTAATACACAGTAAAGATATTCAATTATGGGCTCATCTTTGAACAAAATAAAAGTGTACTTTTTTGTTTGTATTTTTACCTTTAACAATACCAAAATAAAGTTTTAATAATTAAAATATTTCATAAAAGCTGTTAAATTTGATATGAATTTCAGTAAAATAGACTGAAAAATAAGAACGCAGAGGTGAGTTACAAACATCAAATATTTTCAGATTTCAAACCCGTATTACCTTCTGCGTTCAAAGATAAATACCTTAAATTGTCTTATCAAGGCCTAAGACATCACATGGAAACTATCTTTATGACTGCATGTAGCAACACATTCACTCAATACAGTAGAGAATTTATTTTTAATCTGCGTTCAACACCTAGTCTATCAATCATTCCTAACAATGAGATGTTAACAGCTCCCAAGCAATATAACATACTGAAATACACAGAGAGACATGCAGGTACCATTCAGGCTAAGATTAAGGATTCAAACAAAGGCACTCCCTCGTGTAATCTTAGGTAGGCTACTATCATTAGAAACCACAGTTTAGCCAAACGCGATACCGGGAACAGACAATTACATATATGTTGTATTAACCCTAGATCAGTAAAAAAACAAGACAAATTACCTTTGTGACTTTATATTTTCTAATGACTTTGACATTGTAGCTATCACAGAAACATGGCTAGGGACATATGTTGATAATGAAATTTTTCATGAGCTTGTATCCAATGGCTATGACATCAACCATGTTCCTAGGTAGAGAAGCAGACGAGGTGGTGGCACTGCATTTATCTACACAAAATCTATTGACATAACACTTGCAGCATCATGTCATGATAATGAATTTTCAAATTTCGAGTACTTGGATTCTAAAGTCGTCGTATGTAGTACATCACTACGTCTTGCTGTTGTTTTACATACCACCATCATCAAAGGCAAACGGTTGTAAAACCTGTTTGTTTATCAGGAATTGCCGTTATTCTTGTCTGGGGTGCAACTATTGATAAAGATAGTGTACTGGCTGTAAACTCCACGAAGACACACGATCAAATTCAGACACTAAAAATTTGCAATCAAGTGGCATGAGGCAGCATGTGGCTGAAGTTCATGGAATCCACACACGTCCGTGGTCATACGCTGGATGCCGTCATCACAAGAGACACTGATAACTTTGAAACTCATTTGCACGTTACTGATCCTGGACTCTTAGATCACAAAGGCAAAGTAGCACGAAACCATTTTACGATAACATTCACTGCCCACGTAGCTAGGCCAGCTCCTGTGAGAAAGGAAGTATCATTTAGGAAATTAACATTTATTAATATTGATCTATCAACATCGGTTTCATTATCGAGCTATTTAAAATATACTGACATCGAAGATAGTGTCAGTACGTACTCACATGTACTTATGTCACCTGTTGACAAGCACACTGTCCTGAGACCTTCTTCCCATGGTATAACGAAGAACTCCATGAAGCATAACATTTGAAACGCAAACTCGAACACAAAGGGCGTGAAACTAACCTTTCAATTGACCGTGAAATGTACAGAAAACAATGTTCCTTTGTAAACAAGTTACTACGCCAAACACGAATAAAAATCCATTCTGACAAAACTGAGTCATGCAACAGAGATCAGAAAAGCTTATTTAAAGTTACCAATATTTTTTTCGTAAAACAAAAAATCTCCAAAAGAAACTGCCATTGATTTCAGCGACTTCTTCACAAATAAAGTCAATTGTATCAGAGCTGCTATCGTTTCAGAAAATCGGTATATTTATTTTGATAAAACAAACGTGTACAGATCACAAGTCAAATATAGACAGCTTATTCAAATTTCCTCAAGCATCAGAGGAAAAGGTCAAAAGAATCATTCAGTCATTCAGTCACTATCAAGCAAGTCATGCGAAAGTCATGCTAGCTGGACCCAATACCAACTTGGCTCCTAAAAATATGTTTAGAGTAACTCTTGCCCGTTGTTATCAGAATCATTAACACCTCATTGGAAACGTCAACTGTGCCAATATCATTCAAAAGCGCTCATGTAAAACCAATTATCAAGAAACTAAACCTAGATCCTAATGTACCTAATAACTGCAGGCCCATTTCGAATATACCATTTGTTGCAAAGGTCTTAGAGAAAAGAGTAGATGTTTGTCTAGAACAACATTTGACTTGCAATAATCTACATGAAGTTCACCAGTCTGCATACAGACGATTTCACTCATCAGTGACTGCTTTACTCAAAGTTCAGAGCGATACCTTACAATCTTTAGACAAAGGCAATGCTACTACACTTGTGAGCGTCGGCTCCAGGTACGTGAGGCCCCGGGTTCGATCCCGGGCCGCGACATACCAAAGTCGTTAAAAATGGTAGTGGTATAGCTCCCTTGCTAACGCTCAAGCAAATATAAGGGTAGTTCCACGACTGGTTGGCCCGGTGTCAGGATAATGTGACTGGGTGTGGTATCATGCCAGGTGTTCACGGCATGCTATACACAGTGAAGGCAGCACTATATCTGCTTCAAGTAGACACCGTCTCCAGATAACTGAAATACTGTTGGTGGGACGATAAACCCAATAAACAAACAAACAAACTACACTTGTGCTGCTCGATCTGTCTTCAGCCTCTGATACTATTGATCATTATTCTGCATCGGCTTCAGCATACATTCGCTATCAAGGGTAAATCACTTGCATGGATGGGCTTATACTTTGCTAATCGTTTGCAAATTGTATGCGTAAAGAATGTGCGTTCCGATCCAGTATGAATGAAATACTGTGTGCATCAGGGATCCGTTTTAGGACCCAAAAGTTATATCTTGTGCATAAAAGCTCTAGGTTCAATTTGTACAAAACATGGCGTGAAGCATCATTTTTATGCAGATGACTTGTCAATTTAAGCCAGCAAACATGATTGATCAACAAGAAGTAGTAGACCGCCTTGAGCATTGTCCTAATGACATTATGTGCTTGATGAAAGGCAATATGCTTAAACTCAACACACAAAAAAACCCAGCTTATTCACATTGAAAAAAACACACGAGAAGACTGTCACTAACATACCTGTTACCATCGGAGGTGCCATCACAAAACCAGCAAGTTCTATACGAAATCTCGGGGTGCTATTTGACTTAAGAACAGTCATAGGAAAGCATGTTAACACCGTCAGTAGATCATGTTGCATGCAGCTTCTGCAAATAGGACGAACAGGACTATGTTAGACTGTAAATGCAATGAAACATTTTGTTGGTCAACCAAGGTTAGACTATTGCATTTCATTGTTGCATGACATTCTAATAATAACTCTTTATACAACTACAATCAGTTCAAAACACAGTTGCTAAAAAAATTTACTAAAGCCCCTCGATACTGTCATATTACTCCAGTGCTACGAGAACTGGTTACCAGTTCAATGTAGAATTAAGTTTAAAAAATGTTGACTGCCGTCTTTAGGGCAATACATGGCCAATCTCCAGACTACATCAAGGTCATGATAGAGGTATGGCAACCTGTCCGAGAACCAAAATCTAGTACTAGCTTTACATTGGTTGTTCCAAAATGCCGGAATGCTGCTACTAAAAACGTACTTTTTCAAGATAACTTATGAACGTCAAATCTTTTGCTACGTAATACATGTGAGAATTTTATTCGTCTCGATAGTTAATATCTTACGTTTTGTCGCTTTTTTATACTTAAATAGTTTATTATTACTATTATTCATGTCTAATATCTGGTAATATTATTTTACATTTAAGTTCCTTAACTTTAAGACTATATAGATATTTTAATTTTTATTTTTTCTTTGTTGTATACGCGTAAAAAATGATAGGAATGTCGAAGCAATGTAAAGCACTTTTGAACGTAGACTGTCTATGAAAAGAGTGGCATATAAATGTGGTATTATTATTATTTAATTTTTTATTTATTTATATGGCAAAGTTTGTCTGCTTTTTAATATGAAAACATACTTTATTGTATACAACCAGGTTTGCCTGCTTTTTAGGATTTTTCGATGTATGTGTGCTTTAGTAATGATATTAAAGTCTTTTAATACATTAAGCCAGGTTTATCTGCTTTTAGTGTGTACTGATATTAAAGTATCTTATAAGAACATTTTTTTATGTTTTTGTTTTGTTTTGTTGGTTTGCTTTTGTTGTTGTTGTTTGTTTCAATTCAGATATTATCTTTTATGCACCAAGCCAGGTTTGTCTGTTTTTAAAATACTGGTATTAAAGTATTTTAATGGATATAAGTAGGTTTGTCTGCTTTTTTAGTGTTTTAAATACTGAAAATAAAGTATTTTAATGCATTAGGCCAGGTTTGACCGATTTTCAGTGTTTTTGAATACTAAAATTACGGTATTTTAATATATTAGGCAAGTGTTTTTAAATACTGATATAAAAGTATCTAAATGCATTAAGCCAGGTTTGTCTGCTTTTTAGTGATTTTAATACTGATATTAAAGCATTTCAATGCATTAGACCAGATTTGTCTGCTTTTTAGTGTGTGTGTCTTTTAATACTGATATTAAAGTCGAATAATGTAAATGACCAGGTTTGTCTTATTTGGAGTGCGCATTTTTTCTTTTAAATACTTACATTATAATATTTTAATAGATATGGCCAAGGTTGTCTGCTTTTTATGGTCTTTTAAAAATACTGATATTAAACTATATTAATGGATAGTGTGTCTGCTTTTTAATGTTGTTTTTTTTTAAATAAAAACAACAACAATAAAAGCCATTTATTGTAAATTGCAAGCCTTGTCAGCATTTTTGTGCTTTTATACTATTTTTTTATATGTCCAAATTGGATAAGATGTTATAAATATGTCAAGTGTTTATGTCAGTCATAAACAATACCTGATTGACAAGTGATGCAATAATTCATATAGATATGAAATGTGGATTGTCTTGTTCTGTCTAAGAAATTATTACAAGGGACTATGGTGTGGCAACATATATATTAAAATTTGAAAAAAGGGCACAGAACAAAAGTATTTACATGCCAGTTAAATGTGAAAGTTAAAACAAAACTGTGTCTATACAAAATAGAGATAGTCTAAGTCATGCAACTCTGAAAAAGTCTGACTAAGGTGCTTCAAATAGAGATAGTCTAAGTCATGCAACTCTGAAAAAGTCTGACTAAGGTGCTTCAAATAGAGATAGTCTAAGTCATGCAACTCTGAAAAAGTCTGACTAAGGTGCTTCAAATAGAGATAGTCTAAGTCATGCAACTCTGAAAAAGTCTGACTAAGGTGCTTCAAATAGAGATAGTCTAAGTCATGCAACTCTGAAAAAGTCTGACTAAGGTGCTTCAAATAGAGATAGTCTAAGTCATGCAACTCTGAAAAAGTCTGACTAAGGTGCTTCAGTGAAAACACACATTTGTATTATTAGTTTTATTTTAACTTTTTTCACGTTTTAAGCCCTACTTTTATGCAGAATTGCAAATTGTACAAATCAGTATTTGCTTCAATCTCTTTAATGACACTTTCTCTGCATGTGATCATGAATTGATCAAAGCAAATCGTTTTTTGACAGACAATGCTTTACTTTTAAATGACTTTAGCTTTCCAACAAGTTTGGGTCATATTTAATCACTTATTATCTGTAATCTGATGTTAGGGTATACTTTTGATACAAAACAAGGAAAGAAATTGTAAAAAAAATATTTTAAAAGCCACCTTCTTTTTAAAGTTGTTTATGCTAAAAGGATAGGATCATTTTAACAGTCCTTAATAGTTTGTGTGCATTTTAATCCGAAAGAGAAGATAAGAGTTAATCAAAACTTCAAACAAACTTTTCTGATGCGAAAGTTAGGTGCAAACCGAACGGTGCCAATATTAACTTTCAAATAATTGAACAAAATTATTATCCAGACAGTGCAAAACAAGCAATAACTGATTAATGGGCTAAAATGTGAGCCATTAATAAAGGCATTAACAAAAACTGTAAAGAGTGTATGTAATTTAACAACACCACTAAACTATTTTTCTGATAGGTGAAAGAGTAGACAAAACTAGCCTCAAACATAAAAAAGTTATATTAAGTACAGAAAAAACCCTATATCAGAAAATTATCATAATATTAGTTAAAAAATGGAAACAGAACAAATGGGGTTGATTATATACATCTGATCACTGAATTAAAATTGTGTGAAGAAGTTATCTTTCAAAAGATTGCATTTAATTTCTGAAGAAAAAAACACAGCAGAAAATGCCAAGAAAAAAACATACCCAAAACACATCAGGATATATTTATTATTATCAAATGAACATACAAAATGATACCTCATATAATTTATGTACCAGAGATAGTTAATGATGTGAAACGTTGTAATATAAAATATAAACCAAGTTACAATGAACTAAAAGAATATTAAACTACCTTGTACTTAAAAATCAACTTAAGGGCAGATACAACATGTGAGACATATTATTAGACTTATAACTCTAAACATATATTTTAATCCTTATAAGCAGACAAACCAGACAGGTATAATAAATGAGCTGTACTTTGTGACTTAAAATTGATTATCTAAATACAAAACTAGCTAGGTACATTCAGGTCTATACAATTTACTATATAGTTAAAAATGACTTAACAGAATAAACAACCCAGGTTAATTTAAGGGCTCTAATCTTAACGGGTGAATTGAAGGGCTATTCGTTAATATTTAAAAAAGCAGACAAAACAATCCAGGTACATTAGGTTTCTACAACTTAGAAAATATATTTTTCGGAAAAAAAATCTAAAAAATGCAGCCAAAACTAACCATATACAAAAAAGGCTAATAATAAATTATATAATATATATTATATTATAATTATATATTATAATAATAAATTTATATTTTAAAAGTGCATTAAAAAGCAGACAAAGTTTAAAAGCTACCCGGCAATAATTCTACTGAACCCAAGTTAGGCCATGTATTTTTCATTATTAAATTGGATTATCTGCGTTAACGTCGAGAGCAACGTCTATATGTTGCATGTCATGAAAGAAATGCATTTTTTACCAACACTTTCTTAGAAAAGTTTACCATGTGGACTTGCACGGATGTTTGTGAAGCTCTACGTTTTCTATTAGACAATATTTACAGAAAAATGCCGTGACACTTTATTTAGACAAGTAATTGGTATCCCTATGGGAACTTACTATGTACCATTAATTGCAGATTTGTTTTTATACTGCTTTGAACGTGATTTCATGTTAACTTTATCCCCTTCAAACCAAAGCCACATTATAGAGGCTTTCAATTTAACGTCACGCTATCTTGACGATATTCTAACTATAGATAATCCTTTCTTTTCTCAAATGATCCATCTGATTTACCCTCCAGAACTTACCCTTAATAAAGCAAATAACTGACATTTAAATGCATTTCTAGACATTGAGATCAATATTTCCAATGACAACGTCTCTACTAAAATCTATGACAAGAGAGATGAATTCAACTTCAGTATTGTGAATTATCCAGGTGATTCACCTCGTGCTACCTCCTATGGTATTTGCATATCACAACTTACAAGGTTTGCACGAGTTTGTACTAAAGTAGAAGATTTCAATGCTAGAAACCGGTTTATTTCTTCTAAACTGTTACAGCAAGGCTTTCGTTTTCATAAATAAAGAAAGTCGTTTTCAAAATTCTTTCGCCGCAATGGTTTTATTGCTTCTAAGTACAAAAGCAGTACGAAAACATTTATGCAGAAAGGCATAAACCATCCTGCATTTTATGGAAATGTTTTATACAAGTTAAAGATCAAGGGTCTCAATAACTTTTCTGACCACTTTACAAAACTTATCAGAAAATGTATTGCCGACGGTTACAACCCGGGAATCCTTCGATGTACTGCATTGCTTGCAATTGACCCTTTTACAGTCAAGAACTTGCATTGCTTTTAAATTACACGATGACCGGACAGGTCGTTCAGACTATATGAAAATAGTGACTTAAAGCCATAATTGGACAGTCACTGTTGGATTTCTTGTCTCTTCATCTCTCCAGTCTTGCCCTATATAGGTGGGACAACTTGAGCAGTCTCCATACCCTTTACGTGAGATTGCACAGTAGGTATAACATCGGGATTTTTTGTACCTTTATCATTTATAATATGTCAACTGCGGATAAATCCTCGGCTTTTATGATATGTTTTTTAAACGTATTAAATCTAAACAATACTACGTTTTATTTTGTTAATTTGGGTTGTTTTCTAAAATTCTTTTATTTCTTCCGTATTTTTTACATTTCACTTTTGACACTTTTGACATATGACGTCATGGCATTTATGACGTCATTATATTGTTCTTATAATATATCAGCACTTGTACTGCTTTATTTTATTTGAAACTACTCTCTCATTTGGAATTTTTTGGTTACCGAGGCTTTTATCTACTGTACATACTGTACATATGTTGTTAGTTAATTTTATTACTAGTTATGTATGTACATAAGTTCATTATATCTGTTTTAACTCCCGATGCAGGTGCTTACTGTTAGTTGTTTCACTTTGACGGGAATTTTTTTATTTACACTGTTTGATAGAAAAACCTTCAGGAAGTGCGAGGTTGGAGCGCTCGACTGTCTCGTCTCTGTGCTTTTGTCACATTTACATTTACCTTGTTTGCCTTTGTCTACAGGTAGATAAAATTTAAATATTTGTGGAAATTTTGATAGGACCTTTTCTTATTTACCTATTAAAAGCAAAACTCTCGAATTATACGTACTGTAGATGATTTCCTAGTAATTCAACCACAGAAAGTATATATATTTCTGTCAAAATGTGCGTTTTATGCGTTAAATGTATCTCTGTCTGCCCTTTAATGGCCTCATGGGTATGGCCTTTATAACTGCTCGGGTGGCTAAGTATATGACAGTCTAGGGGCCTGAGCTACTCATGATGATCTCTACACAGTCTACAAAATATGTGTGATCAGGCTATTTATCAATAAATATAGTCAAGAAAAATTATATGACCGGGCCAACTATGGGTGGGTGTGGGTGGGGGGACAAATCCCCCTCGCACCGCGGTAAATCATGGCCTGCATTATTTTGAAATTTAAACTAACCTTCAAATATTTGGCCCGGTTTGTAGGCCGCACCTTATGAGCTCGGCCTTCATTTACGCAGAACCCTGTAAAGTATCCACGTTGTATAAGCGAAGATTAAAGTCGCTGAGATCTGAAAGAACATGGCCTTAATTTGCGTGGTGATAGCTGCTTTAATCGGTGTAACAGGTAAGACTAAAAATAAATGTTTCTTATCTATGCATTTTTCTACAATATATTATTTTTAATTGTTTCCTTTCGTTAATTTTTCGATTTTGCCTTTTGTTTATTCTCAATTTAACTTTAATTCTTATCCTTGTTACCTGTTCATTTTTAATTACAGTTGTGTTTTCCCATTCTATTGATGCATTTTCATTTCTGTATCATAATTTCGTTGTCTCTTTTGTATCATTTCGCTTATTTGCACTGCTTGTTTCTGAGAAAAAATGTTCAGAAAGTGCGAGGTTGGAGCGCTCTCAAAACCAGGTTTAAGCAGTAAAGTCATACTTTTGCCGATTGACTGTTTCGAAGTAGGTAATTGTTGGTTTTTCTTATTGTGGGAATGTCTCGTCTGTTTTGTGTCATTTTTACGTTTATTCTATATGCCTTTGTCTAGCGGTAGTTCAAATTGTAATATCCTGTCATAGGACGTTTGCTTATTTGCTTATTCATTTCATCAACACTTAGACATTTTTGTTATCACTTGGCCATCAGTTTGTTTCACGAAAGTATGCGTTTTTATTGTCATTTTGTTATTTTTTTCTATAACCTTTATGGTTATTAACTTTGATTTGGTCTATATTAAAGAACGTCGCATTTTTCATTTCCTTTGCATTGAGCGGTTGCTTAACTTATAGTTGCGCCTTGCTATTGTTAGCCTTAGGTACTGCTGTACCATTGTCTTCTCCGCCAAGTCTTCATAAAATGCTGTTTTCTGAGACAAGATTAATCTCTACACTATTCTCTATATTCCCATTGAAATGAGAGTTAAATGTATAGATGGCATACTTTTTATGCTTGCACAATTTAATTATCCATATTAAAGATAGTAACGTAAATAAATATACCATCAAATCTAAATGATTTATTAAAGTTAAATTACTCAGGGACATATTCTACAAACGGTTAAGCTGGAAGAAAAAATATCTCTGTAGTGATATGTTTATACTTTGTTAAACTTTTCTGGTAATGTTTTCGAATTTCAATGATGGTAAAATATTAGCTTTTCTTTATTTTTTTGATCTATGGTCCTCTCTTGTTTACTTCATTATTTTTATTGTGCTAAATTGTGATTATTATGTGTTACAAACGATGTGTATTAATATCTGGTCGAATAGACTTACATGTCAAGTTACACAACAGAGTAATTTGGTCATTCTGTTAGAACAAATGCTTCCTTATAATTATCCTTATAAATATCCCTTTGCTTACCTTTGGGTATCGAATTACCTTCTGTGCACTTTATATTTTGTTATTGTTTTTGACATACATTGCATCGACAATTTATGATCATTATAGCAACGTCCAGCCTTTTGATGGAGGAAGACCCCAGACACATGTCTGTGTAGAACCACCGGCGCAACGCAAGTCAGCTGGAAGACCCTCTCACATTAAGTTCTTCGCCCCTAATGAGACTCGAACCCACACGATGAGAGGCTAAGCAGTCAGAGACGCCCCTATCCCATAATGTTCTTTTTTTTTTTTAAAAAGGAAATCGCCATTTTTTCTTTTCGTTGATAATTTTCCTTCCAGCGCGTTTTTTTCTCTTTTTTTTTTTTACTATGGGAAAATTTAAAGAATGAAACAAAACAGATGATTAGATTAAGATACAAAGACACCAAACAGTGTAAACTTAAATATACATAGTTTAACTTTGTTTTAGTCATTAGGCACTATTTGCCATAATAAAACAAGTTATTGAGGATGAACGTGTGAAAAAATAGATCTTTGAACTTTTTTTTTATTACGTAGGTGCATTGAATATTTAAGGAAGCTTTTTCCAAAAAAGGTAGTACAACTAAATACAAGAAAGAGCCAGGATGTGAGACATCCAAGGCGCCGTAGAGAGCATGCGCTTTAAACAAAATAATGTCTGTCCTGGGAATTAAACACTCTCTTACACTGTCGATTAATTACATAAACTTTTGACAGTAACAAACCATAACTCTGATGGAAAGTGGAGTACATTTGCTACTTTGTTTGTTTTCCTTGTTCTCTGCTACATCTGTATTTACAAGCTGCTTTGCTAGCATCTATGTGTCTGCAAACGTCACTGTTTAAAAATATGCATATAGATATTTCCATGTAGCATTTACGTTTTGCATGGCTTAGTTTTCTCTAATGATAAAGGTAACACATACTTTAAGAGGCGCATTGGATATCATATATAAATACTATTTCTGGCATCTAGTGTATATGTATGTACGCAGTAGCGCAACTGTACCTTTATGAAGTAAATCATGCCTCCTTTGAATAAGTTGCAAATATATGTTTATCAATTGCAGATAAATTTTTTTAAATGTTACTAAGTTTGCATACATAAATGTACATGAGGGAATTTAATGTTACAAAACATGCTTGTTGAAATGTATGTCTATCCTTCTGTCAGATATGGGAGTGTTATAGGATTCGGAGATAGGCGAATAGTTCCGATTGGCGATTGATTCAATCGGGATTCCTCGGGTTAACTGCTTCCTAACATGTGAAAAAACGGATCACGCAGTTACCCGAGTAATTCCGATTGGTGGTCCATTGATTATTAATTCCGATTGTGACACAACCTGAAATGAAAAGTGCGGCTGAACTGGTATGACATATCCAGGGGCAGATCTAGAAAATTTTGGTGCTGGTGGGGTTGGGAGTTGGGGTGGAGTGGGTCATTCATCTGTTCTCATATTTAAGTGCTCAGTTTGAAACTACTTAATTTGAATTAGTTATGGTTTATTAAAAACTTATCTGGTTAAACTAATAAAGCTGTTGAGTGTGTTTAAAAATACACTTTGTATCTTTATATGTTCTTCTATTCCATCTATTTCAACACAAGTTATCTTTCGATATTAAAACACCAATAAAGTAATCTTGAAATAAAATTATGTTTTATATAGTGTATATTACCATGGCATCCTTCATGACCTCTGCACAGAAACACCTCCCAGCAGCAACAGTTTTCTGCGGCAAATGTTGCTGTGGAGAGGTTTTACAGTATGTTAAATGTTCACATGTAACCAACTGTGTGTTCTTTTGAAGGTCATTCATGTCCACATAGATCTGCCAGAAAATTTATTTCTTACAGGTATCCACACACAAAATAGAACTACATTATATTCAATGTCAGTGCTTGGCTAAATTTTCTTAACAGGATATGCAATGCTTAAAACTACTAAAATGTAATTAACATACGTGGCGGCAGTGTTATGCCAATATCAGTAAAGATTTGTAAATATGTTACTTAATATTTTTTCCATCTTATATTTGCAGATGCATGGCTGTAAGTATTGCCTTTATTTAACAAATCAGTACTAAGCACCTTATGACCAGTCAGTTTCCATTATAAAACGGTCTTATTTAACAGTATCTATTTTAAACTTAGTTTATTATTAAACATGTTTGTGGCATGAATACGCTTTGTTGTACAGTTCACCATACGTATTTAATTATTTCGTCATATATGGGGAGTGGTGGGAAAAGGGGCGCCCGTGCCGTAGTGGTAGAATCGTCGATTTGTTACTACTTTGACTACTTAGCCTCTCGCCGCGTGGGTTCGAGTCCCGTTCGGAGCGAAGAACTTCATGTTGGAAGGTCTTACGGCTGACCTGCGCTGCGCCGGTGGTTCTACACAGACATTTGTCTGGGATTTTCTTCCACCAAATAGCTGGACGTCGCATTAACGATCTTAATTGGTGGATATAACTTGTCACTGCGATGTATTTCAAGAACAAAACCAAACAAATTATACAAGGGTGAAATTTATGAAATGTGTTAGACTAAGAAACATATCTTTAATGCGGGCCCGTAGATATTTTTGGCTGCATTATACTTTTCTGTATGCAATTATACAATGTACAATTAAAACAAATAATAAAAGGTAACGTCTAAAGATTGTATAGCAAATTATTGTAAATCATACTTTTATTTTTTATTTATTTTTATTATGTTCAATCATCATCATCATCATCATCATCATCATCATCATCATAATCATCATCATCATTATCATCATCGTCGTCGTCGTCGTCATCCCCATCATCAACAACAACAACATCAGCAGCATCAACAGCAGCAGCATTATTATCTACAACAACAACAACAACAAATACCCCCAGCAACAACAATAACATTAATATCACCTTCAAACACATCATGAGCAGCATCAACAAGAACATTTTATAACGAAATTACATGTATGCCAGGACTTATTGCCCGACATACAAGTTTGGCGGCGAAACGCTCTCCCTTACTTACATTGCCTGTTACGACGGCTGCTGTGAGGATGGATGTTGCAAGACAAATGAAATGTAAGCTTTTTACACATAGTTTTCGAGTTCAGCATACCAATATTTAATAATGTTATCAAAATCAAGACATCACTGAAACTATGTATATCGTATATGTATATGTAAGTCATAAACATGGACCATGCTCAGGCTTCGGATGCCTGACATCGTGTCAACCAATCTGTAAGTATATATCTGGACTAACATTAGAATACCACCATTTACGATGGTAAGTTTGGGGGACGGACAAAAGAACACCCCCCACCCCCACCCCCCACCACGATACAAAAGCCCCCTCGTTAAAAATGACTTATTTTAATTGAGATTTATTCCTTGTCAGGACTTTTATTACACGAATATTTTGCAAAAAACAGAATATGTTCGGACTATTTATTACGTCCTTAAACCCAGAAAGTAATATTGTTCTTGGATAATAAGATTAATTATTTTTGTAGTTATTTCTTTCCTCTATTGAATGACATACTACCTTTTACTTGACAGCAACTTTTGCTAAGATGTATTCTTAATGTCAGCTCAGTGTGTAATCATAAACCACATCAGCACATACTTAGCTTGTGACATTGCTTTGTTACAACATTTGTTCCATCTGGATTAAAGACATACTAGATCTTTCTGTCTTTACTGATTCTGTCAGTTTGTCTTCATCCATTTTACTTTAAATGTGAGAAGTAGTTTGGTAAATATTAAACATTGTTCTTTGTATACATAATACTATGTTCCATAACAAAATACTAAAATTAAAACATTAATTATTTGTGTGGGCTCCTGCACATGTGCCTGTACACTTTAGTTTCATTGTTAATTATAATTTTGGCATCCTTTTTCTAAATATGTAACCTCTTGGACAACCTGCTCGGGTTTTGCTTTTATTTTGTTTTAAACCATTCTATGGTCTCTGGAGTAGGCCTATATGTTATACATACTTTTTCTCGAGATTTTTTTTATAGTATACTGAAATTCAAAACCTTTAAATAAAAACTCTCCAAATATGTCTTTATTACTTGCTCCCATATTGTTTTGACCTGTTTACATGTTCCAGTTTTTGCGTCGCCTTTGATGCTTCGCATCAACGACTTTTCTTGTCTTTTAAAATGAAATGACATCACTTTGCCCTTTTGATTTGAATCCACTTTTGTATAATTTAAATTGTGGGTCGATGACTTAAACCTTTCGGACAATAGATAGTTTCCATATGTGCCATAGGCGCTGATAGCACAGTTTAAGGCAGCCATCTTTTGAGGCAGAAGCTAATGCAGGCCGAATCTCGATATATGTGCTGAACAATGTGTTTTAAGTCTAAGTTACTGAATTTTGTATTAAATTTAAAAACTTATATAAAGTATTTTAAATATTAAAACTGTATTTTGGTTGTTTAAAAGGTAAAAAAATACAACCAAAAAAATTCACTGTTAATTTTGTTGAAGGATAAGCCAATAATTTTATTTATTTATGTATATTAATTCTTTGTGCATTTATCAATTTTAGACAATCCCTTGAAGTTGCCATCAAAAATGGCTGCCAAGATAAGGGATCTTCACCGATTTGAAAACTATATATATATATATATTTATATATGTGTCTGTGACGCTATATGTACAATTATCACAGGTCCAAAACGTACGTGTATTATGCGTTTGGGCTCGGCGGCATGATGTTCTTGATAAGTGTGCTGAGTATTATATTTTGCATATGCAAAAAACACCCACCCCGGAGAAGAATGGTGGACACAACGCGGATAGGTCAGTATGGTGCAGAGATAGATAGATACACAGACAGACAGACAGACAGACAGACAGACAGACAGGCAGGCAGGCAGGCAGGCAGGCAGGCAGGCAGGCAGGCGGGCAGGCAGACAGACAGACAGACAGGCAGGCAGGCAGGCAGGCAGGCAGGCAGGCAGGCAGGCAGGCATATAGAGAAAGAAAGACAGACCGACAGGTAGAATTAGAAGACAGGTAGAATTAGAAGAGGGAAATGAGGAAGAGGAAAAGAGAGCTTGATAATGGATGAAGGATGTAAAAAGGAAGTTAGCGAAAGTTATATACATGTATCTAGAAAAAAAGATGACATGTGAAAGCGATAAGAATATGCTTATGCTTAAATTTGCTATTTGTTTGCACAAACACGTTCGTTTTTACACGTATCTAATTCACATTTCTCGTTTACAATTTGGAAATTACAAATCCTAACTCACATTTATCAAGTCACAAATGTTATGTTCGCTGACAATTTACAAGCTACAAATCTCAAAGTCACAATTCTCAAGTCACAAATTACTAATGTACAAGTTAAGAATTGACAACATTCAGACACTAAGTGGCGGTACCACATAAATAGAGACGTCACTAAGCTAAAAAAATGAACGGAATATCATATGTTTAAAATAGAACGGAATCATAAATGATTCTCCAAAGGAGGTACAATAGAAAACAGCTAACGTTACTTGGCTTTAAATTGAACGCGTTATATTTTGCCAAAATAGTTATTAATGTATATATTAAAATTCTGCTAGCAATTATACCATATAAGTCTTTGTTTTCTTAAAACTACATTCAATCCAATTTTAATATACGTATCGGACGTTTCCAGAAGAACATACTATCTCAATCGCATTCGGATTTGTTTACAATGCATTGATATTGAACAACATCAACAGGGGTACGTGATGTAGTGAGTATGCTTTCCCCAGAGTCAGGTGCCCATGTAGCTCAGTTGCTAGAGCACCTACCTCAAGAGCAGGAGGTCTTGGGTTCGATCCCCGCCTCTTGGTAATGGGATTTTTCCAGCTTTCTTTAGTGGCGTAAGAAGGGGTTCTTCAGAGAACCCTGTGGAGCAGGAACAGGCTAGGTACTGGTGGTTCTGTCGAGTTTATGCCTGGCTAAAAATAAGGAAGGTTAAAAGCTCTCTGCCCAGGTAGACCAGGTGGTAGAGCACCTGATTACGGAGGAGGTCTTGGGTTCGAACTCAATAATGTGCACCGGTAACGGAATTTTGCCAGCTCAGATCACTTCGGTTAAATCATGATATATGCAGTTAAATGAAAAAGAGTGGGACCATTGAGGTTGAAAGGGGGCGGGGGCTGTCAGACCTGGGAAATAAAAATATTTGAACAACATTTGAACCCATTCATACAGTTTGACGAAAAAGTAGAGACGTGTAAATAGGGGCCGACTTTTATTTGTACATGTCTACAGTACCTGTCACGAATAATTTTAAATACATGGTATTAAAAAATAATACATATGTCTGATGGACATTCCCGTATTAGAAGCGTCCCCTTGCGTCCTAATGTTGAACTGGTGTTATGCAGTGTACATTTTACATTAGATTCTATAAATGTAAAATGTATTCGTGATTTTCGTCCCGCGATTTGTAACTTGTAAATTGTATATGCGGGAAATGTGAAATTGTTCAAATGTAATGTTGAAATGTGAACATTTTCATGCGATATATAAAAGTTAGGATGTAATTAGATAGAGGTATTTAGCATGGGCGGTGTTGCAATTTTACAAATTGACATTTGAAGTGACAAATCCGTATATTGAAAGTTAGAAATAGTAATTAGAATATTGGCGGATAACCCCTTCCATAATCGATCGAGCAGATGATTGATTTGAAGTGCAAGGAATGTTTAACTGAAGATTTAACTTTAGGCGAGAACGCGAGAAAGCGGAAAATAAGGTCAGTGAACGACTTGACAATGAACTAGTGCTAAATGAGGCATTATAACTGATAGATTAGAATATAGTTACACACTTTTGTTACACACTTTTTATCTCAATTTACCGGGTTTTTTTTCCTAGATGCAACTGCTGTGCTGGAGAGAGTAGACGCGACGCCTTGGTTAAATGGTACAGGCACAAGTACAGGGCGAAGATCTGAGACACGACGTACAGGACAAATCTACTCAACGAGTCGTGATCGGCATGGACAACAAAATGGCGTGATAGACTCTGACCAACAAACGAATGGAAACACCATGTTGTTTAATTATTATCCATATAACACTTTTCCGGGATGCACCAATGTAGCCATGGTGAACGAATCTCAGACGGAGCAAGAAGAAAATAGTCCAAGGGATCATAGTTCGCTGGAGAGGCTAGGGGATTGGATCAGAATACAAGGCCACCACCAGCTTTTTAAACATTGAACAAAAAAAAAATTTCTTACGAACAGTTAGAACTAGTTAACTGTTAACGTGGTTTCTTTTGGAACCTTACGCACATTTATAACTAATCGGAATTCCTCGGGTAATTCCGTCCTCGGAACAATCATCCCTCGGATGTATCTGGTGCCATGATACTTACTAAAATCACGATCGTTTTGTTCGCCGGAAGTCGGAAGAAGAATTCGCCTAAAATGTAGTTCGCACAAAACATAAACAATGTCATCGTTTGACAGATCGTGTCTGCTGCGCTGGGTAAATTAAAATTGGATGATTTCAATTTGAAGCCGCAACAAATTGAAGTATGACAGGCATCGTACTGTAGTGAGCTGTCAACCGAGCTGCCATGTTTGTTTTGACTTCTGTCTTAAAAGTAGCCCCATTTAGGGAAATGACCGAGGTGATCCGACTACCTACATACATCCGAGAGATGATTCGTGAATTATCCGAGGAGTTCCGATTGACTTATAACATGCGGCAGTGTGCAATGCACTGTATGGACCAGCTTACGGCTAAATGTCTATAAATAGGGGACTGCCTATAACTCACGTGCGGTTTTAATGACATAGATTTTTTTCGACCTTAACATAAGCAGTCAACTGCTATGTTATTTTGAATGAACATTCGCACAAAGGATTGCTTCATATTCGTTACAGATAATATAACCGATATTAAACATGTCTTTAATTAAACGTTTCACTAAATTTGAAGTCCGAATGTCTATATACATCTTAGATATGGACAAAGCGGAAATAAGTTCCATTTATTATTTCACCGATATTTGAACTGGCTTTTGTGAACATCTTAAATGGCGGCATGTGTGTTGATTCAGCATATTTATATTTTCTTTTTTAACAACAATGCTATTATAATTAACGTTAACAATGTTAGCAAACGATTAAAAGTTCTAATTTCAATTCTACTCTTTTCTCAATTGTTATTAATTCATTTGCATATGCAACATATATTTGTCGTGTACCGGACCTGGTAGCGCAATCGGTAGAGCGTCGGCTCCAGGTACGGGAGGCCACGGGTTCGATCCCGGGCCACGACATACCAAAGTCGTTAAAAATGGTAGTGGCATAGCTCCCTTGCTAACGCTCAAGCAAATATAAGGGTAGTTCCACGACTGGTTGGCCCGGTGTCAGGATAATGTGACTGGGTGTGGTATCATGCCAGGTGTTCACGGCATGCTATACACAGTGAAGGCAGCACTATATCTGCTGCAAGTGGAGACTGTCTCCAGATAACTGAAATACCGTTGGTGGGACGATAAACCCAAGAAATAAATAAATAAATAAATAAATAAATAAATATTTGTCGTTTCTATGTCTGCAAAGCAGCGTAAAGATTAAAGGTGGTACCCGACAGTTTGCTATTAATAAATACACGTACCAATATCAACCACTGCCTTGGTGAATTCGAATCGGTCATACTTTTTGCATAAACCCATACTTTAGTCGTTATAAAAAAGAGTTTAAACACTAACTTTATTGCTAGACTGTACTTATATCGCGAAAAAAAGCGCGATAGTGGCCACTGCTAAATATAGATGATGTCGTTAGAGCGAATTACACGGATGACTATATAAAAGTAAGTGGTGACGTGGTTTTCTAAGTTTAAAGTAAGTTTAAAAATAGCTATCTCTGCAGCGTGGCTCGGATAGGAAACACCTGTTTGCAATGACAAGAGGGGATTTATCATTGACTGTTCACAAAGATCGTTGGCATCAATGAACAGCATGAGGAAGTGCGCATGCGCGTGTGACCGGACGTCTCCCAGAAATGTGTTCTCAATAATTTAATATTTTAAATGTTTTAAAGGATTTTAAGTCGTGCTTGGACTCAAATAACCAGCAGAAATGCTCATGGATATTACATTTACCGGATGAAAGTGTCTTCAGTGGAATTTTCAAGTGAATTCTTGAAGAATTGACTTTTTTCATCGGCGTGCTCTCCAAAACATGTGCTCTCTATAATTGAATACTTTGAGGACTTTATAAAACCTTCTAAGTCGTGTTTGGACACTCATAACTAGTAGAAATACTCATGGATATTACATTTATTAGATGAAAGTGCTCCTTATTGAAATTTTCTTGTGAAATTGTGGTGAAAATGACTTTCATCGGCGTACTTTCCCCACCCACCAGTTTAACATCACTGCGCAACATCGGCAGGCAACCGGAAACAAGATGGCGGCACAAAGGGAAGTCAATATTCATTTTATCTTCTGTGCAGTAACTATATTCTTCGTAACAGTATTCTTCCAGACAAATTGTATCGGCGAAGAATCATTCAAGAAGCCACTGTATAATAGCCTACAGTCATTTAGCTTGACTTTGAAATGTTGTAAAAGCCAATTTCGTTTGTCACTTAGGAACGATGTTAGGACTTGTACACTGATATACCTATTGCTCATCCAAGCAGGTGACATTGAAATTAACCCAGGACCCAGATATCCGTGCGGAATTTGTAAGAAAAATGTTAATTGGAATAGCAAAAGCATTCAATGTGACGGCTGCGACGTATGGTATCACGCTGCTTGTACAAAAATTGGCCCAGAAACATTCAGAAACCTTGAACATTCGAGCGGGTCTTGGATATGCATTCATTGTGGACTGCCAAATGTATCATCTCAACACTGTATTGATATTGATGAACTCTTTAGTAGTAACACATTCTCCCCTCTCGCCCAGCCAGACAGTGCCATAGATCGTGACCATATTGATCCTACTGAACACCGCAAGTTAGACTTCTCTTCTACCCCAAAGCGTAGCACACCAACACGTGGGCTCATACCTGACATATCGCGCATCTCGGTTGAAACACAGTCGTCGCATGCTAACAGTATAGAATCCGAACTAACATCATCTTATCTTGGTGAATCGCACATGAATAAAACTGACAGTACATCCAACTACATGTCGGACACTAGCCTTACGAAACCTAAAAAAGAAAACCTGGACATTCTAGTTATAAACTTTCAAAGTGTGAAAAACAAACAGACCGAACTTCAAAACATTATATCAAGTTGTGCCCCCGATATCATCATAGGAACAGAAACCCACACAGACTCTACTTTTAATAATGCTGAGATCCTACCTGCTAATGTACCAGCGGAACATATTTACCAAACCTTTAGAAAAGACAGGAAAGAATTAATTGAAAAAGGCGGCGGAGGTGTCTTAATTATGGTACGCCCAGAACTAGCGGCAGAAGAGTGTTTAGACTTAGACACAGACTGTGAGATAAAATGGGTTAAAGTAGCTGTATCCAAAAGTGAAAACATTCTTATTGGTTCATACTATCGAGAACCTAAATCAAAACTTGAAGCCCTTGAAGAAATGGACAAATCTCTTAGTAAAATTGCAAACAGTAATGTTTACAAGAACATGAAATTATTCATAGGTGGTGATTTTAACCTAGGCGACATTGATTGGAGCCTGGGCCGCTGTGTAGCTGGCGCCACAGACAAAAACCATTGTGAAAAACTTATAAACATTTCGAATAACCATCTACTAGAACAAGTTAATACACTTCCAACTCGACACGGGAGAATACTGGATCTACTTTTTACATCACACTCAAGCCTTATACTGCGGCATACTATCTGCCCACCCATAGGACTTAGCGATCATGACATCCTATCAGTCACAACACACATCCAACCAGTTATTAACAAGAAAGCTCCTAGAACTGTATACAACTACAAGAGAGCAAGATGGGAACAGATCAGAGACGACATGACCTCATTTAAAGACACATACTTCCAGTCGGATCCATATACCGAATCGGTCGAACATAATTGGACAAACTTTAAAGAAACATTGCTTAAGTCGTTAAACACAAACATCCCTACAAAAACATTGAAAGGTAATAAGAATGACCTACCATGGATGTCTAAGAAGATAAAGAATATGATCCATAAAAAACAGAAACTTTACAATAAAGCTAGAAGCACTCAGAATGAAGAAGATAAGCTTGCCTTCCATAACTTTCGTAAAACGGTCAGGAATGAACTTCATACAGCATACTACTCGTACATCAACAACCTAGTTGAACCTGAAAACGATCGTGCATCTAAGTCGTTCTGGAAGTTTATAAAATCCAGAAAACAGGACACAATGGGCATTGGAACTTTAAAAAGTAACGGCCAAGTTGCTGAAAGCGCGAGCGAGAAAGCCGAAATGTTGAATAATCAGTTCTGCTCAGTTTTTACGCAAGAAGACACTAACAATATACCAAGTAAAGGACACTCGCCTCATCCATCTATGCCAAAAATCCACATCACACTGAATGGAGTGATTAATTGTATTAAAAGGTTGAATCCTAAGAAAGCCAGTGGCCCAGATAAAATGCCTATTATTGCCCTGAAAGAAACTGCAAGTGAAATACCCCCTATTCTACAAAGTCTATTCCAACAATCTTTGGACACTCACGAAGTACCTAATGACTGGAAACAAGCAAACATCATACCAATATTTAAAAAAAGGTGATAGAACTAAACCTTCCAACTATCGTCCCGTCAGTTTAACAGCGGTAGCTTCTAAAATGCTTGAACACATAGTGGTGTCAGCAATAATGGACCACTTAGATACTAATAACATCTTACATGAAAATCAACACGGATTCAGAACGAGAAGATCGTGCGAAACGCAACTACTCTTATCGACCGACGACATTACGAATCTTATGAACCAAGGTTTACAAGTTGATATGGCTATATTAGACTTTGCCAAGGCTTTCGATAAGGTGCCACACCGACGGCTGGCGGAGAAGCTCTCCTACTTCGGCATTCGGAATGATACACTATCGTGGGTGAACGCCTTCCTCCATGGCAGACAGCAACAAGTTGTGATTGACGGTGAATCTTCGCGGCTATCCAATGTTACATCGGGTGTGCCCCAGGGGACGGTACTGGGCCCGACATTGTTACTCGTTTTCATAAATGACATTGCTAGTAATATCACTTCTACCATACGTTTATTTGCTGATAACTGTGTTGTCTACAGGGCTATTAGATCACCGTCAGACCATGAAAATTTACAACGAGATCTTGAAAAGTTAGTCGAATGGAGTAATACTTGGCAAATGGAATTTAATGTGGATAAATGTGCCATCATGAACATTACTACTAAGAGAAATAAATCACTATTTGACTACAGTATGAAAGGCCAGATCCTTGAAAAGGTGAAACACCACCCATATTTAGGAGTCGAACTTGCAGATAATATGAAGTATAACATCCATATTGAAAATATCACGGCTAAAGCCTCCAGAGTACTCGGATTTATAAAACGGAACTTAAGACACTGTCCAAAGACTATCAAAGAACGTGCATACCATACGCTCGTCAGACCTAAACTTGAATATAGTTCACCCATATGGAACCCCCAACAAAAAACACAGATCAAACAAATTGAACAAGTGCAAAGAAACGCCGCAAGATTCGTTCTGAAGAAACCCTTCAACTACCAACCCAACTAGTGTTACTTCTATGTTATCGGAACTGAAATGGCCAACTTTGGAGCAACGTAGATCTTCATTCGACCTTATCTTCATGTATAAAATCGTACACCAACTAGTAGCTGTACCTATAAACTACCTACCAGTGCCTTCCCCTAGATACAACATGGACGAAGCAGTATACATATGTAATACCTATTCATCGGCTAGAAACAACATGAAATTTGTGACTTATCACTGTAACATTAACGCGTACCAACATTCGTTCTTCCCGCGAGTTATCATTCCATGGAATAACCTCCCAGAAACCACATTACGGCAAAGCACGCTTGATGGCTTCAAGGCAGTGGTACATCCCACTGCAAAAATGTGTTAACCAACCAGAGACAATGTATAGTGTAAATACACGTTGGAAGTTTTCTTTTAAACATCACAGAACGTTTTTCTTTTAATGAACACTTGATTTCCTGGGAGACGTCCGATCACACGCGCCCCCAGTTAAACAGTTGTACAGCACAACCCCGCACTACTGCACCTCCACAAGATGTCCACAAGGATTTTGATGGAGTACATCATTGAAGCACCTTGCAACACATTTTCTGTTACCAATGACTTATTTGGTTATTTGAGAAACATCTTTTGGACCAAACTGTCGGATACCACCTTTAAAAGATGCTACCTGGCACTACATGTAGACTCTTCCCTTCCGTATGTCCCTTTGTACCAAGACGAGAAAGTTGACGATAGTTTCCGCGGTGCATCTGTCAAATACATTAATTGAATTAACTTTGATCTTTCCATTATTTTGTTAACACATCTGTATGAGCTTACTAGATTGGTTTGTTATCATCTACATGTTGACTGTCTTGTGATGCAAACTACAAATCTTGTATCAAAATTACACCACTTCGAGTTATCTCCCTTGGTCTACTTTAACTATTCTCTCAATCAGCTGTGTTACTAAAGCAGTGGCATACTCTCTTTCTTAAACTTGTGGGGCTGGATAACTTCCTCTGTTTCCGCTTAACCAAAAACATACTTCATTACAAATATGTAATAATACGACAGCACATACATTACATGTATCTATCTATGGATCGTTTCCACATCCCTTATCTTGGCAGCCATCTTTGATGGCAACTTCAAGGGATTTTTAGATGAAACGTATAGAAGCGTAAGTTTTATTTTCTTGTAATTTCTTCATTTGTGGTCCAAAACTTAAAAGCTATAAACCATTGGAAAGCTCTTGAAATTCATATTTTTAGAATACGATATCTTTAAAGTTGATATTTCCAGATTTCAGCCTGCATTAGCTTCTGCCTTCAAAGATGGCTGCCTTAAACTGTCTTGACATCACATGGAAAATATCTATTAGCCAGGTCTGCCCGCATAGGTGTTTCTTAATCCTATGGTCAGGTCAGGGATGGCTCCGTGGGGTGGGGGTGGGGGTGGGGTGGGGGTGGGGGTAGGGGTATGCATCCCCCCCCCCCAAAGTAAATATAAATGTTGTCTGTTGACTGCTAAGGTCAAAGGTAGGGTCCATTACAGTGTATATATATATATCTAGTATTTACTGCAATAAAGTTGAATGGATCTTGATTCATACACCCCCACCAACATTTTCAGGATCAGCCCCTGGGTCAGAGCAATAAAACTCCGATTCAGAACGAATGATGGCATCTGCCTACAAGCGTGTACTTTATATAAATACTCATCCCTCACCATTCACCTTTTTACACGTAGACGTGGCTTAGTGACATTCGATTGTGGTATGATAGGTCCGAGTTATAGGTTCCGTTACTAACCATAAATTATATAATCTTAGGTTCATACGCAAAATGATATTTTTTCGAATCTTACAAAAAAAAGTTTGTTTTTGATACATATTTCATTACATGTTTATATATTTTGCCTAGCGTTTTATACTGGATATTATGTTTCCTTAATTTATCGACATATTTTTTTTTCCTAATTTAATATTAACATCACAGAAAAATTATCTTTCATGGAGAGTGTAAAAACGAATAAATCTCCAGTATTTCTCTCACAAAATTTTCATATTAATTTTAAAAAATTCACTGAACAAAGGTTTTATTTGCTAATATTGTATCCATGTAACACCATATATTACTACTATTCATGATTCGTGAATAATCTTATACTTTAGTTCAGTTAAAAAACTGTTATTACATTAACTTAAATGTTCGACAGTACGAACCTTTAAAATATCGCATTAAATGTCGATTATTTCTAATGTGTTTAGCTAAAAATAGATATGGACATCAGAACTGATTACCCACATGATCATGTAACGTGAGCTTAAACGCATTTTGTGGTTTGTCTTAGTTTAAAAATATCGAATAGTGCAGCGTAGCTTAAATAGGAAATACCTATTTGTAATGACAAGCAATATGTAATGCTTTACTTTTTACATGGTTGTATGGCACCAATAAACAGCATTTTGCGGGATCTTTACAGGCAACAATCATTTATTTGAATGCACGAAATAATTTCTTTTCGTCCAAACTGACAGATACCACCTTAAATAAAGTGTAAGAAACAAACTGCTCCCAGAACGAGCCAAAACTAGTTGTTAAAATTCTTATTTAAAATGTTTTTACTTGCACATAGACATGTGTCAATAAACGATAGCACATAGTGTTTTTATTTTTATTATTTTCCTGCCATCCAGCAAATTTAACAAACTAACATTAAGTTAAAGTGATGTGTGTAACAAGACATCAGTCAATATGAGGTGTTCAAGCAGATCAACATTTTTTTATATCCATTGGAGTTTTTTACTTTCCTTCAGTTCAAATGCTATTTGCAAGTGAGTACAAAGTTCACAGCGAGGGTTCATTCGAAAATGATTCATGGTTAAACGTTAACTCCAGAGATAATAAACCAATAGCTGAAACCAGTTTTAAATTACATTAATCCTAATCATTTTTTCAGAAAAGTGTAAAATTAATTGCATTGTATCTTTTTTTATCAAGCAACAGCCTGTGATGCATTTTGTTTGTTTAAGGCGACCAATTTAAGGAAAAAATTGACTTTATTTGCTATCTAAGTATACAGCTCCGGGTATTTTTACCAAGAACCCGATTAAAAGTAAATAATATTTACATGGCGGTTAGGCATAGACTTTCTTGGTGTTTTTTGTACTGTTAGATTTTCGACTTTTTTCAAACGGAGGTTACGCGTGTGTATAAAGTGCGTAATGACAGAAACTCACCTATCTGCAGATTTTTTTTTTTTTCTAAAAACAAAAACACCACCATTTTTCTTCTCATAGTAAGAGCATCAGGTATTTAAGGTTTGTGTTGGATACGACTTCATGTTTACGCTTTATACATTGCTCTAGATTGATTAAGTTCTTTATTAGTTAGATGAGCCTATGATCATTCTTTGCACACCTTTGTTAACCTTCAGTTTAAGCAACACATAGGTTTGTTCCCTGAAATGTAGTTAGTCCGAAAATAATGTCGTTAAAGTTAAGACTGTGATGACTACTGTCTAACCGTTTTAAGTTAATTCATTACAGTGTGCACGGCCTTAATTAGAAACAGTGAGGACCTTACAATACCAATTAGTGTGTCGTAGCCCCGAGTTGAGGTAGATTACACAACGATTATAACATTGGGCGATATACTTATTTTACATCTAACGGGGCATCTGTTATTGACGACCTGTTGACGCACGAAAACAGTTTTTCTAATTTAGCCGACTTCTCAGTCGATAGTATAAATGTGTGGAGCGATCATGCCTCTGTATATTTTTGTCTATTTTGCAATAAAATTTTGACAGTGACAAACGTATTCAGAATTTAAGTATCCTTGGAATGCAAAGAAAAAAGCAGCGATTCGCTTCGATCTGCAGCCTAACATAGATCAGTTAAATGCTGTTATTTCGACTATTGATGTAATCTCAAAAGATAGTATTAATTTAGCGGTCGGTCATTTTACTGCGTTTATAAGAAAGGCGGCTCATCAGCTGTTTCAAGTTAAAATATCACGTTCTAATAGGCAAAAGTTTAATTCAGGTTCGAGTGCTAAGCAAGGTAAATGGTACGATGATGAAGTTGAATCTTACAGGATGCGATATATAGCTGCATTACGTATTTTCATGGTCGTAATACAAACCTCAGCAGCGAATATTTTCGAGAATGTAAAAAGCAATATAAAAATTTTGTTGGCATTTCTGGCTATCTTTTTCATAGGAATCAATGGAGTCAGAAAGTGACATTAAAGTCATAAAGCTGTCCAAATGCAAAGGAAGCCGTGTGCTTAAAGCCCGGTTGTAAGAAGAGTGTCAGGTGGACAAGGTTCAACAACTCAGAAGAAAAAGAAAGGAAGATGCCGAAGTAAGTCATAATGAGTCCCGTTTCAGTTAAATCATATTTAAGAAAGTGATTGATCACAATTTTTCTGGAACATTTTTATATTGCACAGGCGTAAGTTTGTAGGCGTATCTAATTTTAAGCCAGTGCATGGTACTGATTTATTAACTGCTGCTATATATTCTTAGGCATATTAATATGTTTGATTTGTTTGGATAAAGTAATTAGGAAAATCTTGAAACAATTATGGTTATTATGGGACTTCCCAGCTGAAATATTTTTACTGAAATACTTAACACATTTGATTGGTAGCACCACCTACTTACAGCATGAGGCTGCAAGACCTTCCTTTGACATGACTGCCAATTTAACAAATGATGTAAGCCTAAATAGACCAAACGATTACGAGTTAATAAAATGATGTTTTGTTCTCTCATCAGAATGTTATCAACAAAATGATGAAAAGCAGGCAAAGGAGCTGCAAATTAAAATAGCTGCCAAGCAGCCATCATTGGTAAATATCTGCAGCAGGACTCAGAGCCACCTAGCCTGGAGTGGATGGTTTGCAGCCATGGTGTGTTTGTAGCAGGTGCCCACCGACGGATCGGCAGATTGAACGTGTCTGCTGTAATATGCAGCCAGCCTTCTGCATAAGTTTTCGACCAGTAAGGAAACCATATCCAATAAAAAAAATTACTTACTCGAAAAATAAGGGTGACAAAATCGTAAAGATGTTTTCTTTAAATCAGCAAACTTCAATATTGTTCCAAATGGTTTTCATGCATATATAAACTTATTAAAATACAGTTCTGTGTAGCTGATATAGTGGTGCTTGAATATTAACTAACACATACTTTTTCATGCTTGCCGAAATAGATGATTGCTATTGGTTTAATGTTAGTTTTCATATTGTTTATTTAAGAAATGTCCATATTTACCCAATTTTGTGAAAAATAATGCACTGATTCATCATGCATTTTCCTGAAAAAGTGTCGCTTATTCTAAGAAAAAAGTTAAGTGACATTAAACAAAATGTCTTTCAGAGACACTGAAGATATCAACATGCCTTTGTATATACATGCCACTTTTCAATGTGCAGTATTTTAATAAGAAAATATAACTATATATATCTCTAGATATGTTTAAAAACAACAACATATATTCTATTTAAGAAAATGGATCTTGTAATAACAGATCCCATGGCTCTTCACCTACAACAAGGTTTATTTAATGACATTTTTGTTCATGAAGAGGCAATACATGGAGAAGATGAGTTAATGCTAATTTCAGATATTTAGCATATAGCAGTTTACACTGTGGATTCATGGGCGGCTGGGGCGAGGTGTCAGGAAGCCTGTCCCAGCATGCTGCATCAAATTTATCAGGTATAAATTCCCAAGTTCATCAGGAACTTATCAGGGATATGTAGGGGGAATTTTTGAGGATTTGTAAGCAAATTGTCAATATCTTGTCTGTTTGTGTATTAGGTTTATTGTCTCACCAACAGTATTGGTTTTCTGGAGACAGTGTCCACTTGAAACAGCTATAATGCTGCCTTCACTGTGTATAGCAAACCGTGAACACCTGGCATAAATATTAACTACCTCATTTTTATGCTTGCTGAAATAGATTGTTTTGTATTGGTTTAATGTTAGTTTTCCTATTATTTATTTAAGAAATGTCAATAGTCAAACAAATTACAGACCACTATCATTTTTTATTACTTTGGTATGTCGCGGCCCAAGACATACTGACTGGAAGCCCATTATTTCATTATTCCAAACTATTTCCAAACAGTTTAAAATAATCTGTTGTTTAAAAGTAATCAAAGACAACTTATATGTAGGTACTGCAATAATGGTTAAATAAATGAAATATGTGAAAAAGGAAGGAAACACAAAGATGCAATTTGGCAAAAGCAAAACATTCTTGGTTCATGTATGTACTTTATACTGGACCTCTTGTTTATCTGTCTTATACTGTAATGGCAGTGTCACTGAGCCTTTTTATATGCGTTTGTAATATATAGTTCAGGACCCATAATGACCGGCACAACGTTCACATTAAATTTTTGACATACCCACTATTATAACATATGTCTTTTACGAGTTTCTAACTGTTGCTTATCAATTTAATTTTAAGTCGGGCACAAGGAGGGGTCAGAAGCTGTTGTTTTAATCAGTCTTCTGTTTGTTGTACTTCTTGTACTTCTTGTTTTGTACTGATTACATGTTTCACTTGTATTAGTGTGAGTTTGAATTTCACTTCTGTATTTTACCTAATAAAGTGAATAATAATATTTAAAGAATTACAGAAAAATACAGCTTAAAGAACAATCCAATAAATTGGATAATATAAATAGTTACTAAAACAGCAACTATTAGCTTTTTATTGATCGGTTGTGTTTTATATAGTCAAATTCATGTTATAACTGGCTGTATTTTTTTAAAAAGCAAGTTAATAAATTATTATGTTATCTTCAAGATTGTCTAAAATTTCACAACATTAATATATTAAAAGTAAAACTTGGCAGAATAGCTTTAAGGAACAACCTAAGTTCCAGATAACTGAATTGTTAAAGGTGCCATGGTGATGTCTGTTGATGCATGTTGTTTTAAAAATATTATGTCTAATGAAATTGTTCCTTTCTTTTCATGTACAAGCTCAAAAAGATGTAAAAATTTACACAAAAAATGATTACAATATTCAAATGTTATGTTATTTTTTTATCTTCCAATCTGATAATTCTTTAATGTTATCATATTTGTTGGTCTTGGTTCTTGCATATTAAAACATGTGTGCATCAATATTTTTGGACAATTTATAGTTTAAATCGACTTGGGAAGAGTTTGCCAATCTGTTTTTAAACTTCGTTCCAAAAACCAACAGGATAAATTAATGTTCTCCAAAAGAGTGTGTTCTCTTACGATTGTGAGAATCAAGTGTTGCAACACCTTTAATTTAGATTCAGCCATTTTTAAACAGCACATCTATTTGACACATGCATACATAGGTCATGTGTATATGCCAGTCATAAACAATACACTGATGGGCTCAATAGTGATGCAATAATTGAAATACGTCTGAAGTGCACCTCATGCAGTTCTAATTGTTATATACCTTCTCCAAACTCGGACCAAGTAAAGAAACGATAGGTATAACATACATTAAACAAAGATCAAATGATGGTGGATATGTTGTTTTATTAATATGTATTATGTATGTTGAGTATTATATATTAGAATGTATGACCATTGCTTCCCAACTGAACTCTGGTAAACTGTTATTTTGTTTAAAGTACACTAGGACAATTTTTTCGCCATTTGCTCACCGTTTTTTGTCATACATTGTCATAGTGATGCCATCCGTAGGTGAGACAAATTTATTTTATTACATACAATGTAAATACAACATAACAGCTTTACATGGTTAATCTTATACAAGTTTTGTACTGCAATATATATATATATATATATATATATATATATATATATATATATATATATATATATATATATATATACTTGAGTTGTATTTATTGTTATAAAGTAATTTCTATACGGCTTTCCCTGAATTTAAGCTATCAGTAAAATGTTTAACCACTGTTAATTCTGATGTTGGATAATCATGATTTTGTGATTATTTTTTTTTCTTTCAAGTCACTTATGCATTAACATCAGCTTACAGAAAGCAAATATTTTAAAAAAACTGTCCTTAAAATGGTGGAAATTAAGTAAAAACACCCAGAAAAACATGTGAGCAAAATAATTTATGGCGCGGGCTTGAACTTTAAAAATATCTTCATTTTCTTAAATACAAGAATCCGAACAAAACGTTGATAAAAATTGACAGTAAGATTGATAGGTTCTGTTCAAAAGAAGATGATATGCTGATTCTATTGTTACAACCATTTTACACCGGTTTTTGGTAAAAGAAAAGAAAAAGATTTAAAAAATTGCATGTCTTTGTTTAAACAAAATACAGGAATTTTAAATAAAAAAAAGATTAAATGTCTCTCCACCTAGTTTGTTCTCTCCCCCCCCCCCCCCCCCCCCCCCCCCCTCCCCCTCTCGCTTTCGCTATCTGTATATACATACATGAAATAAAACTATATAAACTATTTGCACTTGTAAATGTGGTATTCAGCAGTGTACCAATATAAAAAACATGTAACAAAATATTACTCCTGAATTAATGTGATTCCAAGATATTTAGGCTTATTTTCTGCATTCAAAGTACCGGCTAATATGATGTTGAACAATATCTCAATTGTAGGACATTACAAACTGCAAAATAAATCACAATAAAAACAGCATCTTCCTCATCTATCAAAAAATGTCGAAGACTTCCTCTTCAAGTCCCTGCTCCGATATGTTTGAGTTTCTGTCATCGTCACTTTGGCTAAAAAATATTTGATAATAAAAACGTATTATTGCTTTCAAAAATAAAAACACATTATATTTTTTAAGTTTTCTTTATCATTATTCAAAAGTAGATCTCCAACAATCGATCTGTAGGAATTTTAATTAGCCAGCATGTGACCGTCGATGGCGAGTGGCGTATCCAAATGTTTTTGTTTATATTTATATCTATTCATACACATTTTCTACAAGGCAGTGTACGCCAAGATAACACCGGAGATTTAATTTCGTTTCTGTTTACAATGTAAGAAGACCCGTACAGACACAGATCGACTTTACACTTACCAGTCAGTTGATCAATGCTACAGCGACTTCCGCATCCGATGTTGCACTAATAGCCGACTTGATGGCATTCCATCTGTCAATTTATTCTCCCAGATTAACTTATCTAAATGAAACCTCTTTTGTCTTATAGCATTGAATCTCTTCTTTTCACTTTCGGTTTTCTTCTTACGAACCATGTTTACAAACTGCGCAGGCGTCAAAAGGGAGTTAGGGTTTCCAGACAAAAGAGCTCGCGTTAAATATAGAAGACCCGGCCGAAAATGCGTTACTAACGCTTTCGCTGTATCGGTGAGTTAAAACATCATTATCAACAATTACGAGGCATTTTTTTAGTTAAATGTATTATCAGTAATCTGATATCAATGCAAGCTTTCATTAAAAATTTTTTTCCAAAAAAGTCGTTTTTACCGATATCGGAAAGAGTCGCTTTAATCCATGTCAGAAAATGTTTGTGTTTTTGTGAAATCTACACTTTGTTAAATAACACATTCGGTTAAACACTACCAATTTATGCCGTGAATGTTTGAAAACTGAGAATATTTTGTTTAATAAATTTATGACGTTTTTCATAACGTCTACACATAGACCGAGTTATAACAAAATGACTGCCATTTTCCACAGCTTCTTGTTGAAATCTATATAATTCTTTGGCCCTGCCTTATTAGCCAATCAAATTTCTTCAAATGCGGGCGTTAGCCTATATAAACATCACTTTTCGACCCGGGGCCGAAAAAGTGATATAGATATTGGCACTGTTTTAAAGCAGGCCGTCGTGTTATTGAGCGCGGCAGGTGCTATTTTTTTTATAGGACTAACAACGTCAAGTTATTAAAAAAAAAGATGGTTAAACGCTGTCTCCCCTGGTATACCAGGTGGTAGATCACCTGATTACGAAGAAGGCGGTCGTGTATTCGAACTCCATCCAGAGTAGCGGTAATAGACTTCTGCCATCTTGGATTCAATTAGGAGTTATGCGGTTAAATGAAAGAGGATGGGATCATAAAGATTGGAAAGCGGGGTATGGGCTGTCAGACTTGAGAGATAAAAGTATACGAATAACATTTAACCGATTTGTACAATTTGAGGAAAAAGTAGATTCGTGCAAATATGGACCAACTTTTAATTAATTAATCAATAATATTATATATGTGGCCTCAGACCACAGTTATTTTTACTATATGTTCTATATAGACATTGTGGACACTGGCCATGTTGATAACTCTCCAATCAAATCAGAGTCACTTGCTGTCATTAATATCATCCAAGAGAAGAAAATCTAGCTGCAGCAAGATGGGGGTCAAGCTGCTTCCGGTCCCATAATTTCCAGTCAAAGTGCAACCATGTACCATTCGGCTGTAATCCGCCGGAACCACTTGAATTTGGCCATGTACACAATCACTGAAAATAGACAAATTGACATAAAGTCTTCATCAATGCTTTCATTTACCAGCTTATTAAGGTCCACTCTGTTGAAAAATGTCCATGTTGCCATCTCTTTCATTCATCAACTTATTTATATCAGACTTTCAACACATGCACTATTTACCGTGTAAACACTTCCTTGTTGTGGTCAACCAAGGGCAAATAACTGTAGTCTGATTCCATATATGTATTAATAAAAAATAGATGTAGTCATATCATAAGCACAAGTTAAGAACATAATAATATTTTTAAAAATGTATCGCACAAATAAATAATATATGTGACTAATTCTGTCGGTAAGAAATTTAGGAGTACACACGAACGCGGACCAGTTCAAGCGGTACATTCTATTTATAGATTGACATTCCCGTGTTAGAAGCGCCCCCTTGCGTCTCAATGTTGGACTGGTGTTATGCAGTGTACATTTTACAATAGAGATTTGCGCCTCTAGATTTGAAACTTGTAAAGTAAATGCTGGAAATGTGAAATGTATTCGTGATATTCGCCCCGCGATTTGTAACTTGTAAATTGTATATGTGGGAAATGTGAAATTGTTTAAATGTAATGATGAAATGTGAACATTTTCATTTGATATATAAAAGTTAGGATGTAATTAGATAGCGGAAGTTAGCATATGCGGTGTTGCAATTTACAAAATGACATTTGAAGTAACAAATCCGTGTATTGAAAGTTAGCAATAATAATTTGAATAATGGCGGACATTCCCTTCCATAAGTATCATTGCACCAGATGCATTCGAGGGATGATTGTCCTTTGGACGGAATTACCCGAGGAGTTCCGATTGATATGAATATGAAAACTTAAAATGTCTATTAATGTACATAATATAGCGGTAATGCTCTGGTCGTATACAAAGTTTCTCTTGTGGTATATACGCATTGTGTACGAGAAGGGGAATGGTTTAGAGGCGGTCGGACTCCGGGCATCCAACTAAGATGTAGGACCAACATTGGACTCCTCCTATACATAAAAATCCCCAAAACAACAACAGCAAACTCCCTTCAATTAATTAAATTATATATTCCCAAACAACGGCTTTCTTCCCATCCTTTCTTGTTTGGTAGATAAACTGGAAAGGTTAGAGGGTATATCTATTACTAAATATAAGATACCTCCCGGCTTGTGGATCGGGAGATCGTGGGTTCAAACCCCGTCCGGGTCTAACCAAAGACTTTAAAGTTGGTAGCAGTGGCTTCCCTCCTAACGCTCGGGACTAAGGGGACAGCATTACGCCTGACTCGTCGGTATCAGTATAATGGACCGGCCGGGTTCAGTCCCTGGGCACCTCATAAGTGCCCCTGTGCTAAAATGATAGAAATGTCGCTGCACAGTATCGGCAAAAATGCCGGCTAATCCCTAATCCCTAAGATACCTCCCATTTGGCCCATTGAAGTTATAGGAGACCAATGGTTGATAAGTAAGGTGAGCCTAAGTTTAGGAAGAGAAATTCATCTGCAATAATGTCCACCTTATATTAGGCAAAACCAATAAATAAAATCAATACTTTTTATCTAAATATGTACTAAAACCTTGGAACCTGATATAAAGCCATGAATGGGCAACATGGCGGGTCACGATAAATTGTGTGCTGACCCCTATTAATCTAATAAAACATTAATCTAATTTAACGTAACTTACGATAGGCCTAGTTCGGAGGAACTGAGACTTCGTAAAACCGTCATATTTAATCTACAAGTTCGTTTTTAAAACTTTGCTCGACAAGTTATTACCTAAGCGTAGTAGATTAGCTTACCAATTGTCCTTTCATGCAAAGTAGCAGGTTCGAATCAAGGTTTAATCATTTTGTTTTATTCAGTATACTCAGTAAATTATGCTAGATCTATTCACATCCTTCCATGTCACTTTGTCTCATTTGTTTCCAGAGACAATGGCTGTTGTAACCATTTATTACTTTTACGCATCTTCCAGAGAACTCCTTTATCGATTCTGCTGCTTCTGATAAATTTGGTGTTTATATTCCCTGCAAGCGTACATCTTTTTGTGTTAACACAAGCTCTCAAATACGTTTGACGGCATACTTGATGATTATGCTGTTTCAACTGTTGCTGCTGCTGAATATGTTATGGTGTTGGATTTGTGGTGGGGTTTTTCGCTTATTATACTGAAGATCTACCAGACCATTCGCAAAACCTTTTTTGCTTTTCGTTTATCACCATAAACAACATTATCATAGACAAAACCTACATGATCATCATCATCAGCAGCAGCATTATCTTAAACAGCATATGCAGTAGGAACGGAAGAATTCAAACAAATATTGTCATAACCATACACAATCTCATTATGACCGTCATCACCACGGGCATCACAACAATCATCATCAACATCTGCAGCATTAGTAGCAGTCGAACCTGCAAAAACAGCAACATAATAATCATGAGCACCAATTTTAATGCCAGCAGTGGAAGCATATAAACATAATCAACACCATCAATATTTGCATCATCATCATTAATTATATTCATTGGTGTCATCATCATCATCAGCAGCAGCAGCAGCATCAGCAGCAGCAGCAGCACCAGCACCACCACAACCAGCATCAACATCAAAAACAACACCATCACCGTCAGTATCATTAATATCATCGTCATAAACAACAACATCATCATAATCATAATCATCATCATTACCACCACCACCATCATTATTCATTTATTCATTCATCCATCCATCTACTTATGTATCATATATACTTATTTATTTATGATCATCATAATATCATCATTATCATTATCATTGTAATCATCAGCATTGTTTTAATTGAATAAAATTAATTTGTTACGTTCGCCAAATAGTAAATACTTTAATTAAATAAAACTAAGGATATTCTATTTGGAATTTTTCTCTCAGAAGAACATGTCAAAAGAACCCTCCAGCTACGGATCAAAAACCTCTACCCTGGTAGTAAACCGGATATTGTAGAGGGACAGGGATCCCATCAGCTTTGTCTCGCCAGCACCTAAGGCTTATTCTGGGTCTGATTACAATTTAACTGCTGTAAATATGATGACGTATAGCATAGTCAGTTTTTAACAGTGAGGTTTGTTACATTGATGGAAGAATATATAGTTCTCGACTCAGCAGTTCAGTCAGCTCCCCTTATTGAAACATTGCAATCGGAACGCCTAGGATAATTCACGAATCATCGGATGATTGTCCCCAATCGGAACACCTCGGATAATTCACGAATCATCTCATTGATGTATGTAGGTAGCCGGATTTGTGACAGACGTCGAAACAAAGATGGCAGCTCGGATGACAGCTCACTAAAGTACGATGCCTGTAAAACTTCACTTTGTAGCTGCTTCAAAATAAATCATTTAAATCATCCAGTTAAAATCATCCAATTTTATTTTACCCGGCGCAGCAAAAAACATAGCTGTCAAACGACGCCATTGTTTGTGTTCTGTGCGAACTACTTTTTTAAGCATATTCTTCCGACTTCCGGCGAAAACAAAACGATCGTGATGTCCGTAAGTATCATTGCACCAGATACATCCGAGGGATGATTGTCCCGAGGACGGAATTACCCGAGGTGTGACGATTATATTGTCCCGAGGACGGAACTAGCCGGGCAGTTCCGATTGGAAACGAGGGTGTCTTGTCATTCGGATCAGCCTGGCTCTTTTACTTTCGGACAAAGGGCCTCGGAGTTAACATGGGGGTTAAAAAAAGGCCCTGGTGAGATGGCAGCGAACTCCCAAAGATCTTGATACACAGACTGAAGACACAAGATGCTGCTAAATGGCACACGAACAGCATTGAAACGAAATATTGAGAAAGAGAGAAAAAGAAAGAGAGACAGAGAGAGAGAGAGAGAGAGAGAGAGAGGCGGGGGGAAGAGAGACAGAGAGACAGGCAGACATACAGAGGGAGAGAGAGACAGATTCGTTTTGAACTATTTTATTTCTTCGCAAAGATCTATGTACAACAATCACAAACCATGTGAAATACTGCATCAATTATTTAAAATGCGCATCTAGTATTCATAACGTAGGGTTAAAATTGACACTGTAAAGGCAGCCTATATGATACCAACTAAGACAGAACACGTGTGTAAAGGTCCCGAGTCTTTGATTCGAATACTAGTGCTATTTTTAGAAACCGCGCTGACTTACATTACCATTCGTGTGTTGTAGGGCTGATTTAATCTAAAACACGCCTTTAACTGTAAAGTAAGAAGTGGATTTTGAAAGCATTGCTTAAAATAAACCATTTTGTTTTTTTTTATTTTCCAAGAAAGCAGCCTAACTTTCTTCAAAAAATGCAGGAGCTAGTTAACGATGTAACTATTGTAAGGAGAATGAAGCACGTACCGGGAATCTCGGTGTGTCAATACTCCGACCTTCCAGGGTCTTGTATACGGAAAAGACCGAAGATGAGGCGAACGTTGTCATTTATTACTTGTAAACTTTGACAGACCATCAGGTTACACGTGTACACTTTTGCGAGGTTGCATTTTTCTCTACTGTTTGGACAGATATGGCTATAAGGTAAGTTTAGTTTTGTTGTATTAATTGATAAGATTAAGTCTTTTAAAGACTGGCTTAAAAAACAATTTTAAGTAACTTTAATTTCGACTGGTTACGAAAATAGACTGACTGATTAATTATCGCCATACGCGATACTTTATAATTTCTAGTGGCGCTATATTGTTGTTTTTGGACATCTTTTATACCGTTGAAAGACAATTCGTTCCTGCGTTTTGTGTTATACGTGTGTTCGTGTGAATGTGTGTGCATGTAGTTATGCGGTTATTCTTATGTAACATCGCTAGATACATATGCAAGTTATGACTGTTAGAACATGCATGCACTGTTGTTGTTTTGAGTTTAAACACTGATTGTGATATGCAAATATCAATTCAATTTTAATATTTGGTAAGAGTGTGCGGATCTCACATTTATGTGAGTAAATCTAGTCTTACGCCAGAAAAATACAAATATTCGCGATAAGTTGGACACAAATTGCTTCATGACCGAATTATGATGGACCCCCATAACCATATATAGGCGAAAAGAACTATTTATTGTCTATCAGAAATTACCAGAAATATGACAACTTTTGCATCTTGTAAGAAGGCGCTACTTCATAGAATGCACATAGCGCCGAATTGCCAGTCGGTAACCTCCAAATTTCAGTGAAATATGTACTTCCGGTAAAAGTGGATCAGTACATTATTGTGCATAGGTGTTCAAAAGTGTTTTTTTTTCCTAAATTCTACATGGTTTCAGCTTCCATTTGACACCAAGAGATTAAGATTATCTTCAAAATTTGATGCCAAAATATAGCAACAGACTGTTATTAAAGAGAAAAAGTCCAATATCACAGGTTCTACTTCCGGTCGGTATTTAGTGTAGGCTGACTACCCCTGTATACTGCTGGTGTCGCAATTTCAACTGTTGCTGTCGCTGAATATGAAATGGTGGTGGATAAGTGGTTGGAATTCTGGGGTAATTATGCTAAAGATCTACCACACAATTCGTATCATCTTCTTGCCCTTTCCCTTTATCAATAATCCTCATAAACATCATCACAATCCTCATTAACAACAGCTGCCCTAGAAGCAGAAGACTTAAAATATCGCCATAACCATTGTCAATGTCTTCATTTTGTCGTCATCACTGTCTTTATAATAATAATCATCTGCTACTGCAGCAGTAGTATATCTACATCAATAACATAATACGCATTATCATCAATATTAACTGTATAGGCAGTAGTAGCAGAAGAAGTAAAATCATCGCCATAAGCATCCTCATTGTCATCATCATAATTATCATCACCATTTGCAGCACCAGCAGCAGTAAAACCTACGACAACATTATATTTATCATCAAACAATATTAATTACCGCAGTGAAAACATCATTATAAACATAATTATCATCATCATCTGCAGCACCAGCAGCAGTAAAACCAATATTAATGCCAGCAGTGAAAGCATCATTATCAACATCATCAATATTTACATCATCATCATCATCATCATCAGCAGCAGCAGCAGCAGCATCATCAATATGTTAATAAGTATCACGAGCGGCAGCAGCATTATCATTATCATCATTTATTCATTCATCATAATATAATCATCATCGTCATCATCACCAGCATCATCAGCAGCAGCAGACCGCTCAGGCTACGGATCCATGACCTCTAAACTGGGGGTATAAAGGATATTCTGGTTTTGGCGGGAATGGATCTTATCAAGAAAGTCTTGTGAGCTTATTTAAAGACCGAGGTCGTGTTATCTGATTGACTTAATGCATGGTGATATACTTCCGGAATGTTAAATTAAGAGAGGCCGCAGTATATGCGCGGCCTGGTTTGTTACAAGAATAGGAGAAGATATAGTTCTCAGCTCATCAATTCAGTCATCTCAACTTTTGCAATTAGCCCGACAACTTGCCCATTAATTACCTGTCAACTAGCCCATCAATTGCCTGTTAAACTTTGACAGGAGTTGTAGATATACGTGTACAATCTTGTGTGGATACATTTTGCTCGCCTGTTTAGGACAGACATTAATTAATAAGATTAGATCTTTTTTTTTAAGTAACAATAAGTACATTGAACATCAATCTAATGTAACATTGGATAAAAAGAATGTAAACACAACAAAATATGTACATATCTTGCAAAAACACGTTAATGCACAAATAAAATATCAATGCTTGGCGTGGCTTGGATCTTTGTTATGATACAGGTAGAAGTTGTGCCATCATAACAAACCAAGAAGAACGTAAGTTTCAAGATGATATTGCTGTAAGCTAGAGCGGTGTAGTAGTGTACAAATATACAGGTAAAATATAAGGTTAGTCAGTTGTTTATTTCCGCTTGCAATTTATAAACATAAACCACTAGTTATAGACAGTCACTTGCTGTTATGTGTGTAGTCTACTTATTAAGCGCTCGTAAGCTCTATAGTGAAATGGTTAAAGCACAAGTATTGTAATCTGAAGAGTGTGAGTTGGAGACAACCTAGGGTAAACTCTTTTTGTTGAAGCATTTCTTTTTAATGATAACGTTTATTGTAGTTAGTTAATATAGTACTTTAATTGTTAATAACAGTAGTTGTATTTATCCTTATTTAAAATGTGTTTTTTTTATTTCTTACTACCTTCTTTTTTCCTATCCTTATCAGCATGTGTTCATCTTATATATTACTTTTTAAAAAAAAAAAAAAAAATATGATAACATATTAAAATGTGTGAAAATGAAAATACTTTGACCGTACACATGGTTGCAAAATGTCATTAAGAATGCATAAAATGCATAATACTGAAAAATACAAACTAACCTATGTGTAAACAGGAATCGTCGAAAGCCATTGCTCTAGTAAACCAATTATATCCTGATAGCACCCATGATTTGATTTTAATTACTTCCATATTTCTAATAATTTCAGTGATAACAGGTGTATATATTTCTGAAACTGTTGCTGTTCTTTTATTCGAAGAGATGGGATTGAATAAACTGAATATTTTGAAAACTATAATTTGTTTATTGTTGTTTTCAGACTGAATAAGATGTATTTAAGAAAGTGCGTATTACGGAATATAAATAAAATAAATATTTGTAATATATATAATAAATAAAGTCCATTTTACACCAGAAAAAAATACATATATTCTCTTTATTTTATCTTATAATCTCATATTAATCACAAACATCGGAAGGGTTATAGAATTAAATATGAACGAACGTTTATTGTCTATTTCAGAGAAGTTTAAATCATCTGTTTAACCAGCAAGAAAAAACGGTGTAAGTTTAGTATGCCGAAACTCCTTGATCAACAGGATATCGAAACAATCAGAACGAACAAATCACCCCAAAAGTCACATCAAGATTCGAGGAATATATTCTCCAGCTATGTTTAAATGTGATGTATGCAGTACAACAATTTCAAGAAAATGGACGCTGAAAAACATATGATTACCCATACAGGCGAGCGGCCGTATTCCTGCTCGTCTTTTGAAGCTACGTTTACACAGTCAGGAGTTAGAAATGAACATGAACGAGTAATCCACTCAGCCAATTCAATAAAGTTTAAATGTGATGTATGCAGTAAAACCTTTTTAAAAAAAAGTGACCTGAAAAGACATATGTATACCCATACAGGCGAGCGGCCGTATTCCTGCTCGTCTTGTAAAGCTACGTTTACCCAGGCATCATCAAGAAATGAACATGAACGGGTTATCCACTCAGCCAATCCAGTAAAGTTTATATGTAATGTATGCAGTAAAACATTTTTAAGGAAATGTTACCTGAGAAAACATATCTATATCCACACAACTGAGCGGCCGTATTCCTGCTCGTCTTGTGAAGCTACGTTTAAACAGGCATCATCAAGAAATGAACATGAACGATTAGTCCACTTAAAAAAAACAGTAAGATATAAATGTGATACATGCAATAAAACATTTTTCACAAAACCAAAACTAAAAAGACATATGGTTACCCATACAGAAGAGCGGCCGTATTCCTGCTCGTCTTGTGAAGCTACATTTAAACATGCAGCATCTAGAAACAAACATGAGCGGGCAATCCACTCAGAAAATGCCGTAACGTTTAAATGTGATGTATGCACTAAAACCTTTTTAACAAAAAGTAATTTGAAAAGTCATATGGTCACTCATACAGTCGGACGACCGTACTCCTGCTCGTCTTGTAAAGCTACGTTTAAACGGTCAACATCGAGAACTAAACACGAACGATTCTTCCACTCGGAAAATTCAGTAAAGTTTAAATGTGATGTATGCAGTCAAACATTTTTAACAAAAAGTTATCTGACAAGTCATATGGTCACCCATACAGTCGGACGACCGTATTCCTGCTCGTCTTGTAAAGCTACGTTTAAACAGGCATCATCGAGAAATAAACATGAACGGGAAATCCACTCAGCAAATTCAGTTGAGTATAACTGTGATGTATGCAGTAAAACATTTTTAAGAAAAGTCAGCCTGAAAATACATATGATTACCCATACAGGCGAACGGTCGTATTCCTGCTCGTACTGTGAAGCTACGTTTACACATACAGCATCGAGAAATGAACATGAACGGGCAATCCACTCAGAAAATCCAGTAACGTTTAAATGCGATGTATGCAGTAAAACATTTTTAACAAAAAAGAATCTGAAAAGTCATATGGTCACCCATACAGACGAACGGCCGTATTCCTGCTCGTCTTGTAAAGCTACGTTTAAACGGTCAAAAGACAGAAATCAACATGAACGATTCTTCCACTCAGAAAACTCAATAAAGTATACATGTGATGGATGCAGTAAAACATTTTTAAGAAAATCAACACTAAAAAGCCATATGGTTACCCATACAGGCGAACGGCCGTATTCCTGCTCGTCTTGTGAAGCCACGTTTACACATACAGCATCTAGAAATGAACATGAACGGGTAATTCACTCAGTAAATGCAGTAACGTTTAAATGTGATGTATGCAGTAAAACATTTTTAACAAAAAGTAATCTGAAAAGTCATATGGTCACCCATACAGACGAACGGCCGTATTCCTGCTCGTCTTGTAAAGCTACGTTTAAACGGTCAAAAGAGAGAAATCAACATGAACGATTCGTCCACTCAGAAAATTTAGTCAAGTATACATGTGATCTATGCAGTAAAACATATTTAAGAAAATCAAATCTAAAAATACATATGGTTACCCATACAGGCGAGCGACCGTATTCCTGCTCGTCTTGTGAAGCTACGTTTAAACGGTCAGGAGCTAGAAATCAACATGAACGGGTAATCCACTCAGTAAATGCAGTTAAGTTTAAATGTGATGTATGCAGTAAAAGATTTTTAAGAAAATGTAATCTGAAAAAACATATAGTTACCCATACAGGCGAGCGGCCGTATTCCTGCGCGTATTGTAAAGCTACGTTTAAAACGCCAGAATATAGAAAAAAACACGAACGATTAGTCCACTCAGTAAAGTTTAAAAGCAACGAATACAGTAAATCTTACGGCAGACATAATGGACAGACATGCCATAAGAAAGGAAAACAACACCATCCTCCAACGAATCTTACCTGTGATTTATGTGACAAGGAATTCGTGGGTTCGCGTGAACTGTTAGAACATACCCACAAATCTCACCCAGAGGTTGATCAACAACATGGACTGAACTCCTAGACAAGCAAGGCCGCAACAAAGTTAAACCTCGAAAATCAACTTGCCAAGAGCTTAGCAAAGACAAATGATATCATCAAAAATGTCAATGCCGGATGTCCTTGTGCTTATTCACAGTTGTGTTACATAAAAGCCCACCTGACTAATCATGTCACTAATTATAGAGTTGTTGTCACTGTGGACAAACTTAATTTGGAAATGTGTATTAGAAGAGACATGCCGGCTTACTATAAAGAAACGTTCATTTGTGCGGAGTATGCGTCTTTATAAAGTTTAAACTTCCATAAAACCGTTATTATCCTATAATGAAGAAGGTTTTAAAGTCTTGGAAGGCCATTTTAACTACAAAAGTTGAATACACATTTGTTATCTACAAACACATGTTTCTTTATCGAAACAAATGTTCTACTGATATTGCTCTAAATGTGTTTCTTTAACCAGACATTTGTTCTCTGTGTGTTTTTCATCAACCAGACAGTTTTTCTATTGGTCGGTGGTAGGGTAAATCAGACGTGCGTGTTAAAGCAGAACTGGACCAAACCAGAAGCACTGCAGAATGGACCACGACGGGATGACGTTACACTGACCACAACCACACAGGCACGCTGAGACACGGACGACCATCAGAACTACTCGGCGACAACGAAGACCGACTACACGACGAAACACGACACGACGACGCACGCGCTAATCGACGGCGAACTACCACGACTACACGACGACACGGGACTACTAACGACGACGAGGACGACGACGACGACGACGACGACACGACGACGACGACGACGACGACGACGACGACGAACGAGACCACGACCACGACGACGACGACGGCGACGACGACGACGACGACGGACGACGACGAGACGACGCGACCACGAAGACGACGACGACGGCCACCACGACGAGGACGACGACGACGACGACGGCGACGACGACCACGACCACGACGGCGACGACGACGACGACGACGACGACGACGACGACGAGACGACGGCGACCACGACGACGACGACGACGACGACGACGACGACGACGACCACGACGACGACGACGACGGGACGACGACGACGACGACGACGACGACGACGACGAAGACCACGACCACGACCCGACGACGAGACGACGACGACGACGAGACAACCACGACGGCACGACGCGACGACGACGACTACTACTACTACGACTACAAACGACAGACTACGACTACAACCACTACTACTACGACTACTCTCACTACTACTGCTATACTACTACTACACCACTACTACCACACTAATACATACGACTACTACTACTACTACCACTACCACTACTACTACTACTACTACCACTTTACTACTACTACTACTCTACTACTACTACTACTACTACCACTACTACTACTACTATGACTACTACTACTACCACCACTATTACTAGTACTAGAATTACCGACACTACTACTAATAATACAACAACAACTACTACTTCTTCCACTACTAATACTTCTACTACTGCTGGTACTTCTACTACTACTACTACAACTACTACTACTTTTACTACTACTGCTATAACTTGTGCTACTAGTATTGCCAACACTCCTACTAATACTAATACAACAATAGCTACTATTGCTTCTGCTAGTTATATTATAACAACAACAACTGCAACTACTCTTGCTACTGCATCTACAATAACAACAACCACCACTACTACTACTTTTCTACTATTATTACTACTTCTCCTCCCCTCCTCCTTCCCCCCCCCCCCTCCTCCTCCTCCTACTACTACTACTACTACTACTACTACTACTATTTCTACTGTAGTTGTTGCTACAACTACTACTACCACTGCTGCTGCTTCTACTAAAAACTACTACTTCTACCGTTATTGCTGCTACTACTACTACTGCTGCTACTATTTCAACTGCTACTACTTCTACTGTTGTTGCTGCTACTTCTACGGCTACTACTTCTTCTACTGCTGCTACTACTACGACAACAAGTACTACTACTATTATTGCTACTACTACTACTACTACTACTACTACTACTACTACTACTACTACTACTACTACTACTACTACTACTACTGTTGTTGCTGCTACTTGTACTACTTCTGCTACTACCTCTACTCCTCCTACGACTACTATTATTATTTTGGCATCTGACGCATTAAATTCGATCTTTTATCAGTACACTGTATTGATGACAGTGGTGTTGTTTTTTTGTTTCTATATAATGGTGTTGGGATACTGTTTCGATGTAGTAGAAATATTAGATAGAATAACAAATTGATATTAAAGTATGTGTGTTGCTTGTTTGTCTTCCTTTTGGAGAGTAGGAAATAGTAAGGAAAATTTAAATTGTAAGCATTTCTTAACAGTGCGCTTGCGCATGCGTGTATGTGCATGTGCGGGTTCGCACGTGTATGGACACTTATTCCAATAAGTAACAATTTGCTGTCTCCACTTTGAATTCCTAGTCATTCTGTCACGCAGAAGTAAACATGGAAACATTTGACTTAGTGAGAATAACTGATTTTTGTTGTTTTTATTACTGTTTAGCATCATTAAGAGAACCAAGTGAAGTTCTTTATCGATTTGTATGTTACGTGTGTATGTCACACTATATTTTATAATTTTATGACGTAGACAAAAGTGATTTTATAATAAAGAAAAGTAATAAAATTTAAAACATACCAAAAATATACATAAAATGAAGAATACTTTATTTAAAAATGATCATATCTTTCTGGGTTCGAATCCTACAAAATGTGAGCTCTGTTCCGATTGTTATCTAAAATAAAATGACACAAACCTAGCATGTACCAAGATTCAGTGGCTCAGTCAGTAAATCACTTGGTTTCCAAACCAGGCGTCCCGTGTTCAAATCCTAAAATTCGCATCATCTTCTGCCCATTCCCTTCATCAATAATTATCATAAACATCATCACAATCATCATTAACAGCAGCAGCAGTAGAAACAGAAGACTTAAAAATCATCATCAATATGTTAATAAGTATCAGGTGCAGCAGCAGCATCGTTATCATTATCATCATTTATTCATTTATTAGTATTATCACCATGATCATAATATAATCATAATCATCATCGTCATCACCATCATCATCAGCAGCAGCAGCAGCAGACCCCTCAGGCTACGGATCCATGACCTTTAACCTAGGGGTATGAAGTATATTCTGGTTTTAGCGGGAATGGATTATCAGGAAAGTCTCGTAAGCAGCACCTTAAGCTTATTTTGAGTACGAAATCGTGATATCTGTTTAACTTAATGCGTGGCAAGTTTTTTTACTTCCAGCAGGTTAAATAAAGAGAGGCCGCCGTGTTTACGCGGCAAAGTTTGTTACAAGAATAGAAGAAGATATAGTTCTCAACTCACCATTTCAGTATTCTCCCCTTTTGCAACTAGCTCGCCATCAATTACCTGTCAACTCTGACAGGAGTTCGAGATATACGTGTACAATGTCTTGTGCGGATACATTTTACTCGACTGTTTAGGACAGATAAAAGGTATGTCTATGTTTGTTTTGCATTAATTGATATGGTTATATCTTTTTAAGTAACAATAAGTACATTGAACATCAATCTAATGTAACATGAACATTACTTCCGCTTGCAATTTATAAACATAAACCACTAGTTATAGACAGTCACTTGCTGTTATGTGTGTAGTATACTTCTAAAGCGCTCGTAAGCTCGTGAGCTGGAGAGTGAGAGTTCGAGACAAACAATTTTTATTGAAGCATTTTTTAAGATTAACTTTATTGTAGTTAGTTAATATAGTATTTATTGTTAATAACAGTAGTTGTATTTATCCTTATTTAAATTATTTGGGTTGGAGGGGGGGGGGGTTACTATTTTCTTTTTTCTTTTCTTTATCAGCATGTGTTCATTTTATTTACAACTTTGTATAAACACAAAAATATTATGATAACATATATTAAAATGCGTGATAATGAGAATACACAGACCGTACACATGGTGGCAAAATGTCATTAAGACTGCATAAAATGCATAGAACTGAAAAATACAAACCAACCTATGTGTAAAAAGGAATCGTCGAAACATGAAAAAAAATCCACTCGAGCCGGAGTTGATCCTTCGATCTAGGGTTTGGTAGGCTAATGCGTTAACCGCACGGCCATATCATCCGACCGTCAGTTCGAAGCATATTTGTAATACAATATGGTATAGATATTAAACGCTAACGGGTCAGCTGTGTTTACAAAAACAACAAATGTAAACAAGTGACTGTCCTATAAAAAACCGGACTTTACATGTGTTTGTACGTTAAGTTGTGCTGAGAAAGACAAAAATAGTAAGTGACAAAACAGGCATTTAATACATCCTGTACAAGTAAAAATACTTTTACATGGTGCTTTATGTGTAGAGCAGTAGGTATAAACACTACACGGTGCATTATGTGTAGAGCAGTAGGTATAAACACTACACGGTGCATTATGTGTAGAGCAGTAGGTATAAACACTACACGGTGCATTATGTATAGAGCAGTAGGTATAAACACTACACGGTGCATTATGTGTAGAGCAGTAGGTATAAACACTACACGGTGCATTATGTATTGAGCAGTAGGTATAAACACTACACGGTGCATTATGTGTAGAGCAGTAGGTATAAACACTACACAGTGCATTATGTATTGAGCAGTAGGTAAAAACACTACACGGTGCATTCGGTGCATTATGTGTAGAGCAGTAGGTATAAACACTACACGGTGCATTATGTATTGAGCAGTAGGTATAAACACTACACGGTGCATTATGTATTGAGCAGTAGGTATAAACACTACACGGTGCATTATGTGTAGAGCAGTAGGTATAAACACTACACAGTGCATTATGTATTGAGCAGTAGGTATAAACACTACACGGTGCATTATGTGTAGAGCAGTAGGTATAAACACTACACGGTGCATTATGTATTGAGCAGTAGGTATAAACACTACACGGTGCATTATGTGTACAGCAGTAGGTATAAACACTACACAGTGCATTATGTATTGAGCAGTAGGTAAAAACACTACACGGTGCATTCGGTGCATTATGTGTAGAGCAGTAGGTATAAACACTACACGGTGCATTATGTATTGAGCAGTAGGTATAAACACTACACGGTGCATTATGTATTGAGCAGTAGGTATAAACACTACACGGTGCATTATGTGTAGAGCAGTAGGTATAAACACTACACAGTGCATTATGTATTGAGCAGTAGGTATAAACACTACACGGTGCATTATGTGTAGAGCAGTAGGTATAAACACTACACGGTGCATTATGTATTGAGCAGTAGGTATAAACACTACACTGTGCATTATGTATTGAGCAGTAGGTATAAACACTACACGGTGCATTATGTGTAGAGCAGTAGGTATAAACACTACACGGTGCATTATGTATTGAGCAGTAGGTATAAACACTACACGGTGCATTATGTATTGAGCAGTAGGTATAAACACTACACGGTGCATTATGTGTAGAGCAGTAGGTATAAACACTACACGGTGCATTATGTATTGAGCAGTAGGTATAAACACTACACGGAGCATTATGTATTGAGCAGTAGGTATAAACACTACACGGTGCATTATGTATTGAGCAGTAGGTATAAACACTACACGGTGCATTATGTATAGAGCAGTAGGTATAAACACTACACGGTGCATTTTGTATAGAGCAGTAGGTATAAACACTACATCTAGTGAAAATATTAACAGATGCTGCTTACCGGTCAGTTATGTTTCAATACTGTCAGAGCAAGATTACCTGGTGAGTGAAATTGATTTAAATAAATAATGTTATTGGCCTTAAGAAAAAAATAATGCTACTTTTTATCAATCATCTATTTACATTATTATTTTATATTTTACGGATTGATTTATTTATTTGAGAGTAAGTTGCTCGATGCTAGATAGAATTTTGAAAGCCATTGCTTTAGTAAACCAATTATATCCTGATTGCACCCATGATTTGATTTTAATTATCTTTATATTTCTAATAATTTCAATGATATTAGATGTACATATTTCTTAAAATGTTGCTGTGCCTTTATTCGAAGAGATGGGATTAAATAAACCGAATATTTTGAAAACTATTGTTTGTTTGTTGTTGTTTTCAGAATGAACAGGATGTATTTAAGAAAGTGGGTATTGTGGAACATAAGGAGGGATTTTAAAAATGGGAAATGTTTTTTAACAGTTTAACATGAATTTCTAAGCATAAAATAATACCAATTTTTATTTGCTTTATTCAAGTACCAAAACCTACATTTTTATGACTACTCGGTAAAATAAAATACATTTTACACCAGAAAGAATACAAATATTCTTTTTATCTTATCTTATAATCTCATATTAATCACAAACATCAGAAGGTGTATAGAATCAAATATGAACGAAAGTTTGTCTGTTTCAGAGAAGTTTAAATCATCTGTGTAACAGACAAGAAGAAACAGTGTAAGTGTGGTATGCCGAAACCCCTTGATCAACAGGATATCGAAACAATCGGAACGAACAAATCACTCCAAAAGTCACATCAAGATTGGAGGAATATATTCTCCAGCTATGTTTAAATGTGATGTATGCAGTACAACGTTTTCAAGAAAATGGACGCTGAAAAATCATATGATTACCCATACAGGCGAGCGGCCGTATTCCTGCTCGTTTTGTGAAGCTACGTTTACCCAGGCATCATCAAGAAATGGACATGAACGGGTAATCCACTCAGCCAATTCAGTAAAGTTTATATGTAGTGTATGCAGTAAAACATTTTTAAGAAAATGTAGTCTGAAAAGTCATATGGTCACCCATACAGTCGAACGGCCGTATTCCTGCTCCTCTTGTAAAGCTACGTTTAAACGGTCAAAAGTGAGAAATCAACATGAACGATTCGTCCACTCGGAAAATTCAGTAAAGTTTAATAAATGTGACGTATGCAGTAAAACATTTTTAACAAAAAGTATTCTGAAAAGACATATGGTCGCCCATACAGTAGAACGGCCGTATTCCTGCGCGTATTGTAATGCTAGGTTTAAACGGTCAACATCGAGAAATCAACATGAACGATTCTTCCACTCGGAAAATTCAGTAAAGTTTAAATGTGATGTATGCAGTAAAACATTTTTAACAAAAAGTAATCTGAAAAGACATATAGTAACCCATACAGTCGAACGGCCGTATTCCTGCTCGTCTTGTAAAGCTACGTTTAAACAGCCAGGGTATATAAAAAAACACGAACGATTAGTCCACTCAGTAAAGTTTAAAAACAAAGAATACAGTAAATCTTACAGCAGACATAATGTACGGACATACCATAAGAAAGGAAAACAACACCATCCTCCAACGAATCTCACCTGTGATTTATGTGACAAGGAATTCGTGGACTCGCAGGAACTGTTAGAACATACCCACAAATCTCACCCAGAGGTTGATCAACAACATGGACTGAACTCCTAGACAAGCAAGGCCTCAACAAAGTTAAACCTCGAAAAGCAACTTGCCTAGAGCTTAGCAAATACAAATTATATCATCAAAAATTTCAATGCCCGTAGGTCCTTGTGCTTACTCATAGTTGTGTTCACTAAACCTCACCTGACTAACCATGTCACTAATTATAGAGCTGTTGTCACTGTGGACAAACTTAATTAGGAAATGTGTATTAGAAGAGACATGCTGGCTAACTATCAAGAAACGTTCATTTGTGCGGAGTATACATCTTGATAAAGTTTAAACTTCCATAAAACCTTTATTATCCTAAAATATAGAAGGTTTTAAAGGCTTGGAAGCCCATTTTAACTACAAAAGGTAAACACACATTTGTTATCTACAAACACATGTTTCTTTATCGAGACAAATGTTCTACTTATATTGCTCTAAGTGTGTTTCTTTAACCATACATTTGTTCTCTGTGTGTTTTTCATCAACCAGACAGTTATTCTATTGGGTTTTCTTCTGTTTGTATTTGTTTAATCAGACGTGCGTTTTATAATGTTCTTTATGACTTTCACCTACCACAACCATAACCGCTGCTAATTATTACTACTACTGCTGCTACTACTACTACTACTACTACTACTACTACTACTACTACTACTACTACTTCAACCACTACTACTACTACAACCACAACTACTACTACTACTGCTACTAATACCAAGATTGCTGCTACTACTACTTCTACTGTTGTTGTTGCTAGTAGTACTGCTTCTGCTACTACCTCTACTCCAACTACTACTACTACTGCTACTAATACCAAGATTGCTGCTACTACTATTTCTACTATTGTTGCTGCTACTAGTACTGCTTCTGCTACTACCTCTACTCCAACTACTGCTACTACTACTTCTCTTTGGGCATCCGACGCATTAATTTCGATCGTTTATCAGTACAATTAAATGATGATAATGTTTTAGTGTTTGCTTACATATAATCGTGTTGGAATAATGATTTCGATGCGATAGAAAGTTACATATATCTAATTGCACATATTGGTGTCATTTTGTAAGAAGATTAAGAATTATGTAGATAGTAAATTTCTCATTGATGTTATGGTTCATGTATCATATATATGTATACACTCGTCAAAATTTCTAAGTGCACACTTTTGTCTTCACATTGTTTTGCAGCAGAAGACAGCTATACAACTTAATTAGGTGAAACACATCCGTAAGCATGAACGTGTTCTGGATTTAGGTACAAGCGCACCGATTAATCGATTATTTACTGAAGCGTCACGCTGGCGTCAAAAATCACGATTTTCCCGATATTCAAAAATATTTTCAATAATTTTCAAGTATTTCATTGTCAGTTTTTATCAGGTATTCCATAAAATACACAGTGTGCACTTGGAAATGTTGACTAGTGCATGTCAAGCCGATTGCCCGAGTGTTCGTTTCCAATTTGAAATAAATTGATATTGAAGTATGTGTGTTACTTGTTTGTCTTCCTTTGGAGAATAGGAAATAGTAAGGAAAGTTTAAATTATAAGCATTTCTTAACTATTCCGGTTGCAATCTAAAATAAAATTACAAAAACCAAGCATGTTCCAAGATTCAGTGGCTTAGTCAGTAAAGCACTTGGTTTCCAAACCAAACGTCCCGTGTTCGAATCCTAAAAAGTACTGGTATTTTGATTGATGGCATTTTTGTCTTTTTTTCTTGTTGATCTTTTACAGTTCCTTAATGTTTCGCACCGTGTGAACGTCAGAATGTAACATTGTCAAACGCATTAAACTAACGCCACCTATAGGTTAGACGCCTCTAAATAAGTTTGTTCTATATTCTATGGTGAATCGCGAAAAGTTGGACACAAATTGCTTTATGACCAAATTATGATGGACCCTCATAACCATGTATAGTTGAAAAGAGCTATTTATTGCCTATCAGAAAGACCCAGAAATAAGACAACTTTTGCAACTTGTAAGAAGGCGCTACTTCATAGAATGCACATACCGCCAAATTGCCAGTCGGTAACCTCCAAGTTTCAATGAAATATGTACTTCCGGTAAAAGTGGATCAGTCATTTATTGTGCATAGGTGTTCAAGAGTTTTGCTTTCTTTTAATTCTATATGGTTTCTACTTCCTTTTGACACCAAAAGATTAAGATTATCTTTAAAATAGGAAACTTGATGTCAAAACATAGCAACAGGCTGTTACTAAAGAGAAAAAGTCCAATGTCACAGGTTCCACTTCCGGTCGATATTGAGTTTAACTACCCCTGTATACTGCTGGTGCAGCAGTTTCAACTGTTGCTGCCGCTGAATATCATGTGGTGGATTATTGGTGGGATCATTGGTTAAATAAGTTTAAGATCTATCACACAATTCGCATCATCTTCGGTCCTTTCCCTTCATCAATATTCATCATAAACATCATCACAATCCTCATTTACAACAGCTGCCCTAGAAGCAGAAGACTTAAAATATCGCCATAACCATTCTCAATGTCTTCATTTTGTCGTCATCACTGTCATTATCATCATAATAATAATCATCTGCTACTGCAGCAGTAGTATATCTACATCAATAACATAATACGCATTATAATCAATTTTAACTGTATAGGCAATAGAAGCAAAAGAAGGAAAAACATCCCATAAGCATCCTCATTGTCATCATCATAATTATCATCACCATCTGCAGCACCTGCAGCAGTAAAACCAATATTAATGCCAGCAGTGAAAGCATCATTATCAACATCATCAATATTTACATCATCATCATCTTCAGCAGCAGCAGCAGTAAAACCTACAACAACATTATATTTATCATCAAACAATATTAATTGCCGCAGTGAAAACATCATTATAAACATAATTATCATCATCATCATCATCATCATCATAATCATCATCAATATGTTATATAAGTATCAGGAGCAGCAGCATCTTCGTTATCATTATCATCATTTATTCATTTATTAGTGATATCACCATGATCATAAACATTTTTTGCTAAGTCCCTAGATGCTGAAAAACATAAACTGTTCAGTTAAACGAATTATTTTCTGTTTGGAATTCTTCTTTCAATGACCCTTCAGACTACGGATCCATGACCTCTAACCTGGGGGTATAAAGGATATTCTAGTTTTGGCGGGAATGGATCTTATTAAGAAAGTCTCGTCAGCACCTTAGGCTTATTTTAAGATCAAAATCGTGTTATCTGTTTGACTTCATGCATGGTGGCATACTTCCGGAAGGTTAAATAAAGAAAGGCCGCAGTTTATACGGGGCATGGTTTGTTACAAGAATAGAAGAAGATATAGTTCTCAACTCACAGTTATCTCCCCTTTTACAACTAGCCCGCCATCAATTACCTGTCAACTTTGACAGGAGTTGTAGATATACGTGTACAATCTTGTGTGGATACATTTTACTCGACTGTTTAGGCCAGATAAAAGGTATGTCTAGTTTTGTTGCATTAATTGATAGATCTTTTAAAGTAACAAGCAGTATAATGAACATCCATCTAGTGTAACATTGGATAAATAGAATGTAAACACAACAATATATGTACATATCTTGTAAAAACACGCAACTGCACAAGCAAAATATCAGTGCTTGATGTGGCTTGGATCTTTGTTATGATACAGGTAGAAGGTGTGCCAACATAACAAACCAAGAAAAACGTAAGTTTCAAGATGATATTGATGAAAGCTAAAGCAGTGTCGTAATGTACATATATACATATGTTTTTACGTTAAGTTGTGCTGAGAAAGACGAAAATAGTGAGTGACAAGACAGGTATTAAATACATCATATACAAGTAAAAATACTTTTACATGGTGCATTATGTATAGAGCAGTAGGTATAAACACAACATCTAGTAAAAATATGAACATATTCTGCTTACTGGTCAGTAAAGTTAAGATTCCCATTCTGTCAGAGCAAGATTAACTGGTAATTGACATTGATTTAAATAAATAATGTTATAATGTTGGCATTAAGACAAAAAAGCTATTTTTTATCAATCCTATATTTACATTATTGTTTTTAATTTTACGGATTGACATTAGTTTTTTGAGAAGAAGTTGTTCGATGCTAGATAGAATTTTGAAAGCCATTGCTTTAGTAAACCAATTATATCCTGATAGCACCCATGATTTGATTTTAATTACCTCCATATTACTAATAATTTCAATGATATCCGATGTATATATTTCTTAAAATGTCGCTGTGCTTTTATTCAAAGAGAGGGGATTAAACAAACTGAATATTTTGAAAACTATAATTTGTTTATTGTTGTTTTCAGACTGAATAAGATGTATTTAAGAATCTGCGTATTACGGAATATAAATAAAATAAATATTTGTAACATATATAATAAATAAAGTCCATTTTACACCAGAAAAAATACAAATATTCTCTTTATCTTATCTTATAATCTCATATTAATCACAAACATCAGAAGGGTTATAGAATCAAATATGAACGAAAGTTTATTGTCTATTTCAGAGAAGTTTCAATCATCTGTTTAACCAGCAAGAAGAAACGGTGTAAGTTTAGTATGCCGAAACCCCTTGATCAACAGGATATCGAAACAATCGGAACGAACATATCACTCCAAAAGTCACATTAAAATTGGAGGAATATATTCTCCAGCTATGTTTAAATGTGATGTATGCAGTAAAACATTTTCAAGAAAATGGGCGCTGAAAAATCATATGATTACCCATACAGGCGAGCGGCCGTATTCCTGCTCGTCTTGTGAAGCTACGTTTACACAGTCAGGAGCTAGAAATGAACATGAACGGGTAATACACTCAGCCAATTCAGTAAAGTTTAAATGTGATGTATGCAGTAAAACCTTTTTAAGAAAAGGTGCCCTGAAAAGACATATGTATACCCATACAGGCGAGCGGCCGTATTCCTGCTCGTCTTGTGAAGCTACGTTTACACAGACCTCATCAAGAAATGAACATGAACGATTAGTCCACTTAAAAAATTCAGTAAAATATAAATGTGATGCATGCAATAAAACATTTTTAAGAAAATCAAAACTAAAAATACATATGTTTACCCATACAGGCGAGCGACCGTATTCCTGCTCGTATTGTAAAGCTACATATATTTATCCAGAATCCAGAAATGAACATGAACGATTATTCCATTCAGAAAATTCAGGAAAGCATAGCTGTGATGTATGCAATAAAACGTTTTTTAAAAAATTGCAATTGAAAACACATATGTATACCCATACAGGCGAGCGGCCGTATTCCTGCTCGTCTTGTGAAGCTACGTTTACAAATTCAGGAGCTAGAAATAAACATGAACGATCAATCCACTCAGAAAATTCAGTAAAGTATACATGTGATGTATGCAGTAAAACATTTTTAAGAAAATCAAAACTAAAAAGACATATGGTTACCCATACAGGCGAGCGGCCGTATTCCTGCTCGTCTTGTGAAGCTACGTTTACAGATACAGCATCGAGAAATGAACATGAAAGAGCAATCCACTCAGAAAATGCAGTAAAGTTAAAATGTGATGTATGCAGTAAAACATTTTTAACAAAAAGTAATCTGAAAAGTCATATGGTCACCCATATAGTCGAACGGCCGTATTCCTGCTCGTCTTGTAAAGCTACGTTTAAACGGTCAAAAGAGAGAAATCAACATGAACGATTCGTCCACTCAGAAAATTCAGTAAAGTTTAAATGTGATGTATGCAGTAAAACTTTTTTAACAAAAAGTATTCTGAAAAATCATATGGTCGCCCATACAGACGAACGACCGTATTCCTGCGCGTATTGTAAAGCTACGTTTAAACGGTCATCGTCGAGAAATGAACATGAACGGGAACTCCACTCAGCAAATTCAGTTGAGTATAACTGTGATGTTTGCAGTAAAACATTTTTAAGAAAAGTCAGCCTGAAAATACATATGTATACCCATACAGGCGAGCGGCCGTATTCCTGCTCGTCTTGTGAAGCTGCGTTTACACGGTCAGGATATAGAAAAAAACATGAACAATTAGTCCACTCAGAAAAGTTTAAAAGCAATGAATACAGTAAATCTTACAGCAAACTTAATGCACAGACATGCCCTAAGAAAGGAAAACAACACCATCCTCCAACGAATCTGACCTGTGATGTATGTGACAAGGAATTCGTTGACTTACAGGAACTGTTAGACCATACCCACAAGTCTCACCCAGAAGTTGATCAACAACATGGACTAAACTCCTAGACAAGCAAGACCTCAACAAAGTTAAACCTCGAAAATCAACTTGCTTTGATCTTAGCAAAGACAAATGATATCAACAAAAATGTCAATACCGGATGTCCTTGTGCTTATTCACAGTTGTGTTCACTAAACCCCACCTGACTAATCATGTCACTTATTATAGAGATGTTGTCACTGTGGACAAACTCAACTAGGAAATGGGTGGTAGAAGAGACATGCTGGCTAGCTATAGAGAAACGTACATTTGTGCGGAATAGACGTCTTGATAAAGTTTTAACTTCCATAAAACCTTTATTAACCCAAAATATAGAAGGTTTTAAAGGCTTGGAAGCCCATTTTAACTACAAAAAGTAAACACACATTTGTTATCTACAAACACATGTTTCTTTATCGAGACAAATGTTCTACTGATATTGCTGTAAATGTGTTTCTTTAACCCGACATTTGTTCGATTGATTTTGTTCTCTGTGTATTGACATCAACCAGACAGTTATTCTATTTTGTTTTATGCTTATTTTTTAATCAGACGTGCGCTTATAATGTTATTTATGACTTTCATCTACCACAACCATAACCACTGCTATAACTCCTCACTACTACTACTACTACCACTACCACCACCACCACTACTATTACTACCACTCGTACCACTACTTCTACTACGACTACTACTACTACTACTACTACTACCCCTACTACCCCTACTACTACTACTACTACCACCACTACTACTACTACTACTACTACTACTACTACTACTACCCCTATTACTACTACTATTACGACTACTACTACTACTACCCCTACTACCCCTACTACTCCTACGGACTACACACGACACACCACTAAGACGACTAATCCCTTCTCCTACTTCTTACGACTACTACCACTACTACTACTACCCCTACTACTCTACTACTACTACTACTACTACTACTACTACTACTACTACTACTACTACTTCTATCACCATTACTATTACAATTCACTACTACCACCACTACTACTAGTACTACCACAACCACTACTACTACTATTATTACCACCACTCTTACTACTACTAACTACTACTACTACTTCTACCACCCCTACCACCACCACCACTACTACAACTACTACTACCACTACTACTAATTATACTATTACTTCTACTGCTTGTTCTACAATAACAACAACAACTGCTACTACTACTACTACTCACCACTACTACTACTACCACAACTTTCTACTACTTTCTACTACTCACTACTACTACTACTTCTACTACAACTACTACCACTACTGCTACTACTACTACTTCTACTACCACTGCAACTGCTATAACTACTGCTGCTGTTACAACTACTATTACTACTACTACTACTACTACTACTATGCCTACTACGACTATTACTATGCCTACTACGACTTCTGCTACTACGACTTCCACTACTACTACTTCTACTACTGCTGCTGCTACTACTACTAGTACTACTACTACTGCTACGACTACTACCACTACTCCTACTACTACTCAATACTACTACTACTATCATTACTACTTCTGCTTGTTCTACAATAACAACAACAAGCTACTACTACTGCTGATGCATCTACAACAACAACCACCACTACAACTTCTACTTTTCTACTACTTCTTTTGCTACTTATACTGCTTCTGCTACTACATCTACTCCAACTACTGCTACTATTACTTCTCTTTTAATCAGTACAATTAATTGATGATAGTGTTTTAGTGTTTGCTTACATATAATGGTTTTGGAATAATTATTTCGAAGCGATAGAAAGTTACGTATATCTAATTGCACATATTGGTGTCATTTTGTAAGAAGATTAAGAATTATGTAGCTAGTAAATTTCTAATTGATGTTGTGGTTCATGTATGATATAAATGTATATTGTCTAGACATGCTGATTGCCCGAGTTAACGTTTTCAATTTGAAATAAATTGATATTGAAGTATGTGTGTTTCTTGTTTGTCTTCCTTTGGAGAGTAGGAAAAAGTATGGAAAGTTTAAATTATAAGCATTTCTTAACTGTGCGCTCGTGCGTGCATGTATGTGTATGTGCGGGTTCGCACGCGCATGGACACTTATTCCAAGAAGTAATAAATTGCAGTCTCATCTTTGAATTCCTAGTCATTTTATCACGCAGAAGTAAACATGGAAACATTTGACTTCCAGAGAATAACTGATTGTTGCTGCTTTTTATTGTTTTGGATCATTATGAGCACTAAGTAAACTTCTTAATCGATTTGTATGTTAGGTGTGTATGTCACACTATATTTGATAACTTCATGAAGTAGACGAAAGGGACACAAAAATGAAGAAAAGTAATAAAAATAATAACATACTAGAAATATTAATAAAATGTAGAATGTTTTATTTAGTTTTATATAAAATGGTCATATCTTCCCGGGTTCGAATCCTACAGAATGTGAGCTCTGTTCCGGTTGTAATGAAAAAAATAAAATTACACAAACCAAGCATGTACCAAGAGTCAGTGTCTCAGTCAGCAAAGCACTTGGTTGCCAAAGCAGACGTCCCGTGTTCGAATCCTAACAAGTACTGGTATTTTGATTTATGGCATTTTTGTCTTATTTTCCTGTTGATCTTTTACGGTTCTTTAATGTTTCGGCACCGTGTGAAAGTCAGAACGTAACATTGTCAAACACGTTAAACTAACGCAGCCTGTAGGTTAGATGCCTCTAAATAACTTTGTTCTATATGCTTTCTTGAATAACTTTGTTCTATATGCTTTCTTGAATCACGAAAAGTTGGAAACAAATTGCCCCATGACCAAATTATGATGGACCCCCATAACCATATATAGGTGAAACGAGCTATTTATTGTCTATCAGAAAACCCCAGAAATAAGAAATAACTTTGGCAAATTGTAAGAAGGCGCAGCTTCATAGAATGCACATACCGCCAAATTGCCAGTCGGTAACCTCCAAATTTTAATGAAATATGTACTTCCGGTAAAAGTGGATCAGTCCTTTATTTTGCATAGGTGTTCAAGCGTTTTGCTTTCTTTTAATTCCTTATGATTTCAGCTTCCTTTTGACATCTAAAGATTAAGATTATCTTCAATATAGATAATTTGATGCCAAAACATAACAACAGGCTGTTACTAAAGAGAAAAATTCCAATGTCAGAGGTTCTACTTCCGGTCGATTTTTAGTGTAACTACCCCTGTATACTGTTTGTGCCGCAATTTCAACTGTTGCTGCCGCTGAATATGTTATGGTGGTGGATTAGTGGTGGGATCATTGGTTAATTAAGTTGAAGATCTATCACACAATTCGCATCATCTTCGGCCCTTTCCCTTCATCAATAATCATCATAAACATCATCACAATCCTCATTAACAGCAGTTGCAGCAGAAGCAGAAGAGTTAAAAATATCGCCATAACCATTCTCAATGTCTTCATTTTGTCGTCATCTCTGTCTTTATAATAATAATCATCATCATCTGCTGCAGCAGCAGTAGTATACCTACAACAATAACATAATATGCATTATCATCAATATTAACTGTATGGGCAGTAGTAGCAGAAGAATTAAAATCATCGCCATAATCATCCTCAATGTCATCATCATCAACAATATGTTAATAAGTATCAGGAGCAGCAGCAGCAGCATTTATTCATTTATTAGTATCATCCCCATGATCATAAATACTTTTGCAAAGTCCCTACATGCTGAACAACAACAATTGCTAAATTAATATAATTATATTCTGCTTGGAATTCTTCTTTCCATGACCCCTCAGGCAACGGATCCATCACCTTTAACCTGGGGTATAAAGGATATTCTGGTTTTGGTGGGAATAGATTTTAATAAAAAAGGTCTCGTCAGCACCTTAGGCTTATTTTAAGACCGAAATCGTGTTATCTAATTGACTTAATGCATGGTGGCATACTTCCGGAAGGTTAAATAAAGAAAGGCCGCAGTATATACGCGGCATTGTTTGTTACAAGAATAGAAGAAGATATAGTTCTCAACTCACCAGTTCAGTAATCTCCCTTTTAGCAACTAGCCCACCGTAAAGAAAGAAATGTTCAGGGTGCCACGAACATACCACTTAAGAGGTCCAAGATTGTGACGTGTGTGTACATCTATTTAACAATTGAAATTCAGAACCAGAACTATTTTTTTTGAAAACTTAATACATAATGTCGAGGATCAGTCGTTTGGGGTGTAGGAGTCACTAAAGACATTTTCGCTGCGTACGCATTAGAAACAAGATTTTTCAAAATACCAATTTAACTTGCCAATCTAAAGTTTGTTACACAAGACACAAGACTTCGCAAGACACAAGGCCGCATCTGAAAATGGATCAATTTGCGATACATGCTGGAGATGTCTCAATTTCGAAAAAAAATATTGTTGGCTCAGACTGCATGTACGCGTTGCATGAATGAACATATTAAACGCAATTAGTACAAGGAAAAGACCTACGTGAAGGATCCGTGCAAGGAAGCGAGCGGATTTCGGGAGGTCAAGTTTAGCGGTCGAAACACCATCAAAACATTTGGATAGTGTTTATTTCGACCTACACACAGCAACGCGAGTGTCATCGCTCAC